>OY365817.1:12342746-12412746 GCA_959347315.1 Bimastos eiseni | reverse complement strand
CGGGATGTTTGTTTATAGTGCGGTACATACTACATGCAATAGACAATCCCACAAAAAGTTCAGACGAAACGATACGGACGAACTCAAACACACGAATATTATTATATTACCAAACGAACGCTCGATGATGAATCGGATTTGAGTATGAAAACTGCTGTTACTGGGTGCGAAATGATACAAACCACAGCAAAATAGCCGAAGACGCGAAGTTGAACACAGTAAGGAGTCCGCTGATGACGGGAAACCAAGTGCGAAACAAGATCTTGTTATTGGATGTGGAAAGAGAGCTTCTTTAGAAGTAGTTCACCAGAGTGCTTTAAAGCGTGCATGCCTCATTAGCCTTGTAGACTAACAGTCCACGCTGCTGGTCTAAGTTCTAAGCAGCTGAGAAGATGGATTTCTTCCGACTAAGCCGATCGGTCGTTAGGCCATATATAACGATGTCGGAAATGAGCTCATTAACTGAGTTGACAATAACTAGGAGGAGTCGAGCAGAAGTAAGTAAGAAAGAATTGACATGACCAAGGTGGATAATTGGAAAATCGTTGGCCAATGCATCTATTTAAGGCAGCAGCAACTGAGCAGTTTCCTAAATTCTCCTCTGTTTCTGCATACACACGAGATGCCTTGCATTGGCTGCCAGTGTCGCAGCGAATTTCATGCTGCATTGTTGCTCTTGTTTCGCGTTGCATTCTTGGTTGTGCTCCATCTTACATGCGTGATCTCTGGTGCCCAGTGTCCGACGTTGCAGCGCGTCGGGTGCTTTGCTCTGCGACGAGGGGTGAGCTTCTAGTTCCACACTTCCACGTGCTCGCTTGGCTATTAGACAGCGCCTTGCGTTCTCGGTTGTGGACGCTTCAATCTGGAATGATCTCCCATTTTAGCTCCGCTCATTGCTCGTGTCCCAACTGTCACGTTTTTACAATTCTCTCAACTCTATTTTCTTTACTTTCTGGACTGGGAGCGCTACTGAGTAGGTTTCTTGAAGGGGCGCTATATAAATGCTCGGAATGAATGAATGAATGAATGAATGAATGAACAACAGCATCAGTAGCAACAGATTGAACAGAAGAAACATTAGCAACAGTGCGCAGTTCACTGGCTCCATCGGCGCATTCTGTCACGCCATCGTCCATCTTATACAAACGTTCATTGCCTTTTAACCCTTACCATTCCTGAGACCGCTGCGAGCGGCCAATTTTAATGCGCTTGATACAATAATTGGAGGGGTAAAGGTTATCGATCGCCTTTGTTAAAAAAACTAACTTTGCGCAAATGTATACTCTACTCTTGTGTGGTGTATTCCTATATATAATCATACAGCGCCTTTAAAATATTCTTCAAATGCGGTTGGACGTTGTTTTCCAAAGTGCTTAATTCTGAGCTTACAATACAGTCGGAAATCTACGTCGCTCAAGAACGACCGACTTTCCTAAGCATCCGACAACTCATGCACACGTTGACTAATATATATTGCAAGTTATCACTTTTCTCATACATTGATATTTAGGCCTATATATAAGCGGTATATATATATATTCATTTATGCAAAGATATATTCGTATAAGTGTGTCCATACGTGAATGTGCGTGTATGTAGGCGTAGGCGTGTGGGCAGATGTGCGTGTGTGTGGGTGTGTCTGTGTCGATGTGTGTGTGTGTGTGTATGTCCATTGAGACCAACTTATTTGTTGACCAGCTCCTCGTTCAAATGCGGACACTTCCTCATAGAGCAGAAGACTGTCCCGACGTATACATAGACGAGTTGCTAGGCGACCGATATGTGCGAATCGTCACTTGCTAATCTCGCCCTCGGCTGAGCATTTGGAAGGAGGAGGAGGAGGAATGAGTGATAGGATGAAAGAGATGTCAGTTGCTGAGGATGGAGGTGATGGAGCTGCATCTGCGACGAAAATGGCATCCGACAGATGCTACTGCGGATGCCAAAGTCTGATTGCAGCAGTCACTTTCCGGATCACATGACTGACGAGCATTGAGTGTCTGGTTACGACTTTCAACTGCGTCAAACAGTGATTCAGTTCGTCTAGTGGCCAAACTCTGCTGTAGCGATGCTTATAAAAATCTCGAAGTAGGACCTGGGACAAATATGGCAGTCATTCAGTGATCGACTGATCGTTTCTTCTGATACTTTGTCTGTGGTCGGCTGTGTAATGAACAAAGTGACATCCGGGAACTCGGCGGGGTAACTTTGAGCGCATTATCGCCGAAAAGTTCATCTAAATTAATGCTACTCAAGTCAAAAATCTTCCGTTGGACACATTTCATTTTTATTCAATATATTAAGGCATAATATGTTGTTAACACAGCAAACGCTACCGTTATTTATCCTGCAAAAGTCCCGTATGGAATCACATACTTAATCTAGGTCAATGACCCAGTTTTCGCCGGCTTCATATTCCTTTCAGATCACTCTCAGGTAGGACTTCTGACCACGATCATCTGTAATAGACTCTGCTTGCTGTTATAACAGACTGCAAGATGAGCGACTGGGTGGAATTGGTTGCAACTTGAGTCTGTGCTTTTCCCTTTCCATTTGTCCTCTGTTGAAATACTTGCTGCTGATGTGTTGGCTGCTGATGGTGGAGGTTGTGCTGATGCCCAAGGACCGTTAGTGGCCAGACGGTACCCGGCTTAGTACAAGATGTCCCTGGATTTCGGTGGCGCCTGTGGCGATTATTCCAGAGCTGGTTGGAATGACACAGGCAGGCTGCTGGAGAGAGAAAATGATGGCATGGAAGCCTGTAATGTGTTCTTTAAGGAGGAGAAAGAAGAAGATGAGAGGAGGAGGAAAAGGAGAAGGAGAAAAGGAAGAGGTGGAAGCGGAGGGTGGAGAAGCAATTGGCACGGAAAGAGGTGGAAAAGAGCGGCGTTGAGAATAAGAGACGAAATCGAATGATTTTGCCGACGAGGCATTGCGATCAATCACGATCTGTGATCAGTAAGGAAACGATGACGATGGAGAAGCTGAACAGGAGGATGAGGAGGAATAGGAAATATAGGAATAGGAGGAAGAGAAATAGAAACTATAAGAACAGGAGCAGAAGTAATAGAGGGCAGGAAGCAAAAGGAATTTTGAGATAATGAGGAAGGAGAAATTGACGAACAGCTGTGCAGCAAACAAGACAGTAGGAAGAAGATAAAGTAGGAAAAAGAAGAAAGAGGAATGTAGGATGAAGAATGAGGAAAGAAAGAGGTGACTGTAGGAAGATGAAATGGGGACTATATATATATATATATCAGAAGCAGAATAAGAAACATAAAATGGAGAAGAAAGTTGTATGAAGAAGAAACAGAGAAATAGTGTGAAGAAGAACAGAGAAATAGTGTGAAGACGAAACAGAGAAATAGTGTGAAGAAGACACAGAGAAATAGTGTGAAGAAGAAACAGAGAAATAGTGTGAAGAAGAAACAGAGAAATAGTGTGGAGAAGACACAGAGAAATAGTGTGAAGAAGAAACAGAGAAATGGTGTGAAGAAGAAACAGAGAAATAATGTGAAGAAGAAACAGAGAAATAGTGTGAAGGAGAAACAGATAAACACTGCGAAGTTGAAACAGAAGTAGCATGAAAAATAAGCAGAAAAATGGCGTGAAAAAGACAGCGAACGATGGATAACGAGATAGCTCGAGTGGATGCTAAAAACAGGAAAGGCAATCGTGTCACGAGTTGACAGAAGTTGACAAGTACTGTCTCTATTTCTTCCATATAATTATGTCAAAGACGAGAGGAAAGATTAGAGGAATGACATGGTAATGACTGGAACGGAGGATGGGAAGACCTAATGTAACAGCGGAACAGGGATGGTATTGATTGAGGCAGGAAATGGCATGGTCAGATAATTAGTTCGGCTAGGCAGCAGGAAGAGGGAGGGAATTGGATTGCAACAGTCCAGCAAAAATGTTTAGAGGAGCTGGACCTTGCTATCCAAATGAATCTATTGATTCTATTTATATCCTAATCGTAATTCCTATTGCTTGCTTTTTCATTACTATCTCACAACTACGAGTGTGTCTGCTTTGAAATTGCTAATAGAAATATTCTTTCGTTGTCTCATTGAAAACGAAAACCTGATTTTACTATGCAGAGAGCCATGCATTGCCATATAAAGCCATATATTATCAGTACTAATTAATCATTTGCGGCTCAAACAGTCTGAGCTTTAACTGCCCTATCAGATAAGCACAAAACACATTGGTTTGAAAACACTCCGTGATACGGCCTACGTGTTTACGGTGTGGATAAATCTTCTGCGGCCGAACCTTCTCCCAAAAATAAACGAAAATTCTACTTCTACGGCCGAACCCATACGCAAACATTTCCGCATGCGCACTGTCAAAAACTCAACATTTTTAATATGTGTCGTAAGGGTCGGTTATGGTCAGATATTGGCATCGTGAGGGTCGGTTAGGGTCAGGTTAGGCGTCGTGATGGTTGCTTAGGGTAAGGGTTAGGGTTAGTGTCGCTTTAAGAGATATAGGCTTACGAAGAACATTTATCCGGCAGAAGTAATTTTTCGGCTCGTTTTTAGGCCAAACTCTCGGCCGCAGGAGCTCCACGCTTACAGTATATTTTCTATTGCCTCACAGAGATCCATTTATGCAAACATGTCAACCCAGTGTACACATCATCGCCGACGCCAACTCGGCATCTGAGCTCAAGTGGGCCAATAATCATTCCATTGAAGACATTCAACACAGTGAGTATGCATTCCACTTTTTCAAAATCAGGTATTCTTTTTAAAACTTTGTGCAACATTCCATACTATCCGTTTCTTATGTTGATTAATATCAATCAATGAATTACTCAAGGCCTATATTGCCCCTTCAAGACCATGCATACTCAGAGGCGCTCCCGACCCAGAACAGAAGGGAAAAGATAGTCTTTAGTCGAAGATGGAACTGAGTGGCCAGGTGGAAAAGAAAGGCGCTGAGACGTTTAGGGGGAACGATTGGCTAAGGGGAGTCCATTCTATGTTGATGGACCAACCACGGAGAAAGAATGGAAATGGATCGTGGCAAAACGGACAAATGGAATCGTCAAGTTACCACGGACCAAGGAGCACGACAAATGGGCTGCATTGTAAACGATTATCTCTTTACAATTCTGTATTAGCATCATGAATACGATATGTGACTTGGTAGAGATTGGAGTTAAAGGTAAGTGCATGATTGACAAGCCATATTCGTGACGAACACATCATTACTGACATTGCTTCATTGATTGCCTTGGTTGGCATGTTGCATATAAAGTAGTCGTCTATAAACATAGACGTTTGCTAACATTAATCTGCATGCTAAGCAGGAGACGCATGGTTGCTTCATGGCTGACGTCTGAGGCAGAGAAAGTTTGACTGTGTACTTACCTCGAAAGAGCGTTCGATGTAGGGTTTGGCCGTGGATTGTCGTACAGATGCTCTGTAAAGTATCCATCCCGACACAGAAACCTAGACAGACGGCATACTTAAGCGTTAATCAGTTATACATGTATATAGGCTATATGCATATATGTATGTATCACGTATGTAAGTATGCTGGTTTGCACACATTAATATGTATATATGCATGTACATAAATACATGTGTGGCACAGTGGCTGATCGGTTAGAGCGGTCAGCCCGTAACGTTCAGTGTGTGTTGAGTGAGCGGGTTCGACCCTCGTCCGAGGCGTCACTGTGTAGGAACCTTGAGCAAGTCCTTCGCGCACCATTGCTCTGCAGTACAACTGCAAATGCGCTGTAGAGGCGTGTGTATACACTTCTGAGCGAAAGATGTTGGAAGAAGGGTGGTATCAAATTTCGGTAATAATAAATAATAATAATAATAATAATAATAAATACATACACATATGGTTATGGTTTTGGTCATGGTCATGTTTGTGTGCGTATGTTTTAATGCATTTATGTATATATGCATGGATAAGTAATTAAGTGAGTGTAGGCTTTAATACAGCACTTGTGCATAGAACATAAATTACATAAATAGGTTATTAAAATACATCTACGCTACAATATCGATGACCATAACATGTTAATAGTAATAATTATGCCAATGCCAATACGTATAATTTATATTTTGTCTCAAATGGTAATTCGATGCTCAAATTAATTTGCAATTTAAATAGGTTGGAACTATAATACTGAATAATACTGACTGACGCAGATAAACGTTGATGGCAAGTGAGCGGTACGTGGTTTAATTTCAATATTCATTGGTATTTTATATGCTATCTTATCGATGTTAACACTGATCGACATGGACGCCTAGAAACTTAATAAATATGACTTTGGCAGAGTAGTTTTATTTCTCTTTAGTACAACGTGGGACTGTGGCGCTCGTTTGCGATGGGAGGCAAAAAGAATACAGTTAGTTTTAGTATAATTGAGAGAGGGTTTATTTGCTGAAAACCAGTTACAGACATTGATAAGTTCTCTACACCGTAACGAAATTAGTTCAGTTTACGAAGAATGGAAGGCAAGAAATTAGTCTCATGCATCAGCAAAGAGTTTACGAAGTACATGTACAGAGGTGATGAGGCATTTGGCAAGTCATTGGTTGAAAGTTAAATAGTAAGGGGCCTAGAATGGAACATTGAGGAACTCCATATTTTATACGCTTGGTTGCAATACATTCCCGAATACCTAGGCTATATATATTTGAGATAGGATGCTTTACAGAATCAAACGCCTTTGCTAAGTATATGACAAATACCCACAGAGAAGTGTAGAGAGAAGTACAGAAGTGTATTCGTATATGCATACGTGTATGTATGTATGTGTGTATTTGGCTATTTATATGGCACCTTATAGGAACCTCTCGAAGGCGCGCATGATACATACAAACATAATAAATACAAACATACATAAATACATACATATTTACACATAGTTTTATTACATACATACATGCATGAATGATCACATGCATCCCTATATACACGCAGACATGCATAAAATACATACATATGCATTTTAAAACAAACATACATACATTTATACATGCATTATATATACATACTTATACACATGCCTACTTAGCGCATACATAAATACATACATCAGTGGACACAGTTTGCGCTTAAGAGGAACGAAAGCATTAGCGCATCTATAAACACAGCTCTTAAACGAAAATGACAAACGCTTTATTCCGACCTTTAATCTCACAATTGACTAATGTCCATCATCTTTCAATATCGATTTCCAGCTTCCCATGCCCCTCACCATCTCCTCTAACCCGCTGTCTGTTCTCCTCTCTCTGTTGCCCTCTCTCTATCTGTCTCCTTATTCTCTATCTCTCCGCTTCTCTGTCTCTGTTTCTGTCTGTGTATCTCTCTCTGTTTTCCTTCCTCTAAAGCAAACCATGGTGCCATAGCGAATCCAGGATCGGAGATATTGGGGCAACAGGACAACCGCACCAAGTGGAGTCCGTATTTTGATTTCCATGCCTTCAGTAGTAAAGCCATATATTATGTCCTCCGTTCTTCTCTCAAGGATTATCCCTAGTATATTTTACTAGCTAGACTGAATTGATTTGATTAACTGCAAATGATTCTGCACAGTATAGACTTTGAAGCCCAATCCCCAGTGAAAGCTATCCGTAGTGAAATCTACAATCAGTTTTTGAATTTTCATTCGACTATATACCGTAGCTTAGGTTTTCGTCTGACACCAAATCTTACCTTATACGATGCGTTATGCCAGTTGATCTGAGTCGGTTCTTATCGCGGGGCGGAAGTGTGTCGTATGCGATCGCGACAGCGCAACAAAAGAACTTCCGTTCTGGCGCAAAGACGTTTTCCCGCGATTAATCACGCAACCCCGCCCGCCCTTCGCCCATCCGTTCCTCTACCCTCTGACCCCTCTAACTTTCCCCTAACCTAGAGACGGTGTGGTCTGCTATCGATCACATGCGCAGGCGAATAGTGGCTATATTGGGTCTGGTGGGGCATGCAATCGGAGGGTTCGAAGTCCGTCTATTCTACGGAAGAACTGAAGAGGAAAAGGGAGAAGGAAGTAGGGAAGAAGAACCGGAAATGACGCTCAGTTACACGCATAAGTGGATCGGCAATTGAAGTAACTGAATGCCAATGAAGAACGAACCATTGTCCCTGCAGCGGACGAGTGAATGCACGATCCCTCTTGTCAGCTGCTTATTAAGCAATTATCACAGAGTAGAGTATGACTAATGTGCCAGACGATTACAATCAGCTTAGTTATACAATTATCAGCCGCTTGTTACGTTCTGAGCAATCATGTCATAAACTTAATGGACAATAGAATGATTCGTTCTTTAGCTCGTTCCACGGTTATTTTCCGCTCTATGCTGTTTTGATAGAATATATTTTCGATTGTAAATTGTCTTTTTTCTTCCATTTCATTCGTTAATATTTCTTTTTATTTCTTAATTTTTTCGCAACTTTCTTCATTTCCTAATTTCTTTCCTCCCATATTCACTGCTTCTGCTTTTCGTTCATTTAACCGTAAGTTTATTATCCTAACTACAGTATGTGCCTCTCATACGTAGGTTGTATACTAAACCTATAGATAATGATGATGGTCGTAGCGTTGGTAATGATGATAGTAGTAATGATGATAATAGTGATAATGATGATGGTAGTATTGATGATGGTAGTAATGATGGTAGTAGCGATGGTGGTAGTAATGATGGTGGCGGTGGAAGAGAGGGGTGGTGGTGGTGTTCGGCTTTCAAAAGCAGTCAGTGGGTTCATACTTACTTTCCTTGTATTGAAGAACATTAGAGTTGCGCTCTTCGATAACCAAACACAAGCCACAATCGAGCTCACTGCAAGAAACAGCAAATGGCATTGAATAACCTTTCGAACATTTCAATATTTAAATCAATGCAGATACTTGCATGAGCTATATAAGATATATATATATATATATATGGACAATCATATATATACACACACATATATATATATGGTTGTTTTAAGAAGGAACTAGTACTGTTGCATATAAGGCTATAATTAGGCCCCCGTGGATTATTCGAAAAATCGCATAATCGCACAAATCACGGGTCATAGTCATCAACAATTACGTCGTCTGGTCGGTTATATTATAGCCCCTGTTAGCTAATAAAGTAATAGCAGCCTGAACAAGCCAATTATAGTTGACACTGACCGAAATTTCCGAACTTTATGCAATAATTTTCAAAATTTTCCGTTTAGAAATTTTTGCGAAAATCGTCAATTTATGCGAAAAATGTGAAATCGCATAATCGCATAAACCATGGGACCCTAGCCATAATCATCATCAGCAGCAGCAGCATCACTGCCTGCAAAGATCTCATGCATTAGTTGACGTGTTGCCTTCTATTGCCCGAACTGTGATGCGTCGTGCACTCCGTCTGTGTGGTTTTACGGACGCCTTCAAACGTCATCTGGTTGATGCCGTCAACGTGTGTCTGGTAGGAACGAGCTGAGTGGGGTCTTTCCACATGATTCTCAGGAAGTGGACAATCAAGATTCCAGCAACACGTCATCCGTTGCGAAGAATATCGTCGATGGAGTTTCCTTGAATCGGTCACTTTACTTCGAATGTGTCACCTCTGGTGGCATCAATCGCCGTTCTGCCGACATTTACCATCAAAAGCTAAAATGGAGGCGCATACAGTGTAGCTACCGACCGTTTTCAACCGTTCTCTTTACAACATGGTCCATTTCGTAAATAATTATGACTTATGTCTTGCATTAATAAAAGGCTAGTAAGTTACTTGCTTATCTACATAGTACTTACTAACAGAACGGTTCGTGTTGCACTAATCAAGCCATTACTTTAGCTTATATCAACAACACCGACGCCTTCGATGATAAACGACGTCTCTGAATAACGTGATTTGACCTAAAAATTTCATTTGACGGCTTGTATTATTCCTCTCGTGGACGAGCACGCACTCTTTTGACGGCGGAAGAACACCATTAGTTTCTTCGTTCGTCGTTTTGTGGGAATGGTGTCCAAGGTCGACATCATTCGAGTCCATCGCTGGGAATTGAGTCTTGGGAGTCGAAGGAGGGAGTGGGGAAAGAAGCGGTCAGGTTCTTTTGAAAGGAAGACCGTAGTCGTCTAATGCATCGGTCGTCTGCTGTTTCCCTCGCTAGGGCGCTCGCCGGTCCTCGTCTGCTTTCTCCCGCTCTTATGGAATGACCGTCCACTGCCACATCGTATCAGCCATTAAACACGCAAACGATATAAACTCTCCATTCACTTATATTAAATAACCTACGTGCTTATTTCATGTGAGCGTTCATAATATGTGTGCGATTTTATTATGTGTGTATTTACAGCATATTTGTTTTTATATCATAATTTTATTTCTATTTATATCATATTTTTATCATTAAATTTGTATTAAATTGATATTCATAATTATATCATATTTTTTTAAAATTAATTCATAATATTTCTATTAAGATCATATTTGTATTAGCATTATATTTATATTGATGTCTTATTTCTATTTATATCATGATATTTGTATTAATATCATATTTGTATTTATATCATATTTCTATTTATATCATAACATTTGTATTAAGATCATACTTTGATTTAAATCGTAAATAATCTTATATAATAGTTGGGTATATATTAATAATTTGTCACTATTATTATATTCGTGTCTACAATGTCATTATACTTATATTTTTTATCAAACCACGATATTATGACGATGTTATTGTAAAACGGAAATTTGAAATAAGTAGTGATGAAAATAAATCCACAGTCTGTTGTGAACATAGATTGGTGACTGGACCTGGCGTCTGCTCTCTAAAAGCAAATCATTCCGAGCACGAAGTCGCTTTTGGCCAAATTCTCCGCCTCACCAACAACTGATTTTATCGCATCTGCATCGCAAAGAACAAAGAACCAGGTTTTTTGAAACCATAGATGTGTAATCATCTTCTCATTATTGCTGAGTCAAAACACTAATCTATGTATGCATTCACGGTATAATAGGCACACTCACACACCTGCACACCCACACAGACACACCAGCACACACACACACTCACCTACATCAACTTTCGATATCAATAAATTTATTGTGCTCATGCACTCCTGTGTATTCTGGACGTAGATACACCTCCGATAAGCCAATGACTATGAAAGCTAAAGGAACATTCGTGATCCATTTGGGATTCAGTGATTGCTCAATTTTTTCTATTCGATTCAATTCAATCTCATTTATTGTTGTCAGAGCAAACAGTATTCATTGCCCAAGCGATATAAACTAAAGGCTACAAAAGTAGTCCAAATGGATTCTAAATCCCACTGTAAGAGACACCCGACGATCAGAATAAACAAAAGAAAGATAAAATAGCCACCTATTAATATTAGATTGTACTTCTAAACTGTGCTTCTAAACAGACACACACACACACACAACACGCACACACCAGCACACATACACATACACACACACACACACTCGTACATCAACACTGTGATAGGGTGCATTGCTTATGTGTAACCTTTCACAATGTATTCAATCATATCTGAACGAACTGTTCGTCTCAATTCTGTCCTATGTCGCCGGCTGCTTCATTTTATTTACGACCTACGCACACACTTACAAATGGAATGGAAGCCTGTGGAAAGTGAAATGAATAGTCTGGATAACAACGTTCATCCGGCATATACGGTAAACCGTAATCGTCAGATAATAAAGCAATGAGCCACGCGCCACTAATGGGTGTGCATAATATAGTAATCTATTTAATAAGCCATGCATAGTTGCTCGTCTGACTCGTCAGCGTATAAGAAGCGAACAGCCGGGACCGTCCCTCTATAGGTGGTAATGGCGCAGAGGGTGATTCAGCAGTCATTTCGAGAATGGAAGCCAGCGCACGCCGCCTCGTTGTAAAGGATACGGACGTCATGAAGGGCCATTTGGCAATCAACAGGTCGATAAAAAAGACTGGCGAATTGCCCGAAGTCAGTTGAGCTCAAGCGAAATTACATGTAGACGAAGGTGGGCGTCTATGGATAAACTCAGCTCCCGTAACTGTACAGTGCATTTATTAATTTATGTGAGTTTGCGTGTATGCGTAGTATCTATTCACAAAGTTCCACATTGTATCGTATTGTGCTGTATCTAAGCATTTATAGAGATAACAGAGCGCCTCCATTAGGGTGAACCGTTCAGAAGCTCAGCCAGTGCACAAAGCCTCGCGAGAAGCAGGTTTTGAGAAGACGAGAGACTGCCAGAGATAATTTTAGAGCGATCAGATCATATAGTCATGTACATATGAAGATACTTATACTATCGTGATTTTGTTGGCCTTCGCTGTTGCCTTACATATTTAAGTTGTATGCTCGCCATGTATATTTTGTACATTGTTGTTGATAGACCTGCTAAACAAAAGACATCATCACATCATCATCATCATCATCATCATCGCCATCACTATATAGGTTGTCTCACGCCTCATTGGACGATCACAAAGTTGGGACCAATGTAACCCAATGCTTATTATCTTACACATGTTATTAAATACAGAATAGTAATAGACATTTAGCAACGGAAAAGCGTCGAATAAATAAGGAAACCCAACGTAAGGTAACCAGGTAACAAATATACACTGGTCAAAGTTATAGACATGGATGGATATGCGTTATGCGTGTACACGTACGAGGAATTGTCATACAGTTGTTATATTCATTACAGATATCAGCGTGTCTAAAGTAATGTCTCCTTGTCAAAACTGAGGCTTGTAAAAAGATTTCTGTGATTCAATTCCAGCAAATGGTCATGACGGGTTAAATCAAGGGTCAAGGGTCATGGATAGGCTGCGGCGATAGTGCTCTGATGACTCAGTTAGCTAAAGACTTTAATTAACTAATTCTTGTATCTCTGCATCTAATTTTCTTGAACACCGCTAGGAATACGGTGACCTCAGTCCATCCGTTGCACTTTGCATTCTATCAACAGTTGCCCGATTCTGCAACAACGAACCATGCGGAATCACTCGGAATTTAAACAAAAAACACACTTCAGTGACTTACACGTTCAGCATCACCTGTCGACTGCAACGTCATATGCTGGAGTCTTACATAATGGAGCCGACGACTCAACGCTTGGTGAGAAACCACACGGAAGATTAATAAAATTTGCAGAAATGTCATCAGCCATTAAAAATTTCAAACATTCATCTGTGGTCGAAAAATACACCACAGCTACAATTATTGCCAATTGTTTATCCTACATTGAAGACGAGCGTTCAATCGTGATGGTTCTCTGACAATCACCCCGAAACAGTCTGTGTCCTACATCCATTCACTTTTGTTCGTCAGCTGCGGTTGATTAAAAGCCACATTAACTGATTGCATGAGTATTATTTCTGTATTTATTTGGCGCTGTCGTCTGATGACTGAGCATCAACCTTTGGGGCTGAGGGCTTCTACGTGCAAACAATAACTGAAGGTCCACCGATGCTTAAACAACGTCCGTCTCGAAGGAATCGCGAATCGACGCACTCAGCGTCACTTGGCAAGCGCTCCAACCAATCATCCGGCATGTCAGAGACGATTGTGTGATCAGGCAACACACTGGTGTCACCAGTCTACAGACACGACGACTTTGTCCAAGTCTGTTCTTCTTCGCCGGCTTTGTTCCTTCGATCGCCTCCAAGGAACTGACGGCAGCTGACGGGAGAGATCTTTCCATCGACCACTCCCCTCTGTCATAATCTGAGGCTGGAACGGGAAGACCTCGAAGCGTCGCCTCGTCGGTCGACTGGACCGTGTTTGCCCGCGGATTAATCAACCGGGTTCGCCGGAAGCCGTGTAAGACCAGTCGACCGGAAGACACGCAGAAATGTGTATCAGTCCGCAACGAAAACTATAGCTCCTTTTTCAATAAGCGAATGAATGAACGGACAACAGACGAACGAATTGAACACATGCTTTATTGCGTCTAATGTAAACGACGAATATATATAAATATATATATATATGCATGTATATATATAATCTCTGCATATGTATTTGTGCCCACATATATAGGCCTACATATTTTTAATATGTTTGCACAATAGAATATATATTCTACTATAAATATATCTATATATAATTATATATATATACTATTGTAGTATGCGAGTTGTCATTTTGTTCGGAAATGAAAAACCAGAATCCTGAATTGCGGTCTAAGAAAGGAAAGAATGATACCTAGGCATATATACATGTAGCGAGAAACTGAAATGCAGAGACAGGCAAAGTGACAAGTGAGCAGACTGAGAGGCAGACGCCAGAATTGATTTCTGCCTCTCATTACTCTATGGCACACCATGAATAGTCGCATTCGACTTTACGAACACAGAAATCGTAGAACGGGACTTTGAATCGAAAGCAATGGTGCCAATGATGACGAACGATTTTAACTGTCTCTAAACCCAATCTTCGTGCACCCAGTTTTATAAAATTTATTACACAAAAGGATCTGAAGGCTCTAAAATTGAAAAATGAAGACACGTGCGACAGAGTCAAAGGGAGAAAAAGGATCCGAGTGGCTGACCCCTCCATTGTGAGGGATTGATTCAAGTCTGAAAAAGACATATATTACACTCGTTGAATTATAGTTTAGTATTTCAAATATTTCAGTGTAACTTCGGCAAATGCCTCAAATTTCAGGTAGGGGAATGTTTTTGAGTCTTAGGGGAGATTATATTGCCTTCCTGACACTTGGGACCGGGAGATCACTCAGAGCGATTGACACCCCTAGATAGAAGTACGTCGTATTTAGTAACGTTGGGGCTAATTGGACGGGCCATATCATAAATATTTGTCTTCATTAGAATTAATGTGTAATTAATTATTTAAAAGGGAACAATGTCGATGACAAATATTAAGGAATTCTGAGGTATTATAGACATGGACGAGGATAACAAAAGGATGACTCTCAAAGATTCCTTCTACTTCGAAGTTTTTCGTTGTTGTATTCCTTCACGATTAGTGAGGATGATATTCGAGAAACACTTGCCTGTTGTGTAGCAGGTAGAATTCGTGTTCTGCTTCGACGCACACTCCTTTGCGACTGATGTTCGTTGCCGATATGGTAAGACCACCTGATCCGCCCTCGAACCACTCTCCATGCCAATCCACCGGGAACTGACATTCGGAAACTAAGTCAGATAACAGACAGATGTTTGCAACTGATCGATCAGCAATCAATCGATCACTTGGTCTATCGATCAACTATTCCAACAAGCAGCCACTAAGAGCAAACTATTATCTTTTAAATGAATTAATTAGATGATCGAAACAATGCGGCATATATATATATATGTATTATATAGATACAATATATATACGAAATTCAGGAAGACACTTTAATAGAATTTCTTAAAGTCGTTGTCTGACTATAGACATACACAAATCATTGGAGATTTGGCATTTTGATGCTGTCTAACATTTAGTTCGCGTTCAGTGACTGTACTTTGGGTCCTGCATTATTATAAATTAAATTGGATTTAGTCAGTACACTAGGATTCATCTTGATAAATTGGGGCTAGGTTCAGTAAGTGTGATTTTTATCAGCAGTCTCATCATAAAAATTGTCAAATTTGTTCCATCGCCATGAACAGATACTCTCCAGTATTACGAAAAATGTCTGATACATCCTAGGAACTCATTAAAACTCCACCTCTTGCTATATCTCCTCAAAAGCTTTTCACCTAAGACTGATAACACTTCCTTTTCACAAATTCTTTCCCGATTCTTCCTTCTCCTCTCCCTCCATTGCTGTTTCTACTCTAAAAACCTTCCCAACCTATCGATTTAGCGCCTGTGTATGAGCTGTTTCCGCGACTTTGCATTTGTGGGCGCTGTAGAAATCTCGAGTTTACGATTACGATTATTTTTGGATGCTGCTAAAATCTGTCAAGGTTCTTTAAGGACTTGCGTTCACCAACAAAGGAAATTCGATCCTCTCGTGTGCAGATTATGTTTCAAACTAAAACTTCAAAGGCAAACATCTAAATATTGGTTCATCTGCGCCAACATACGACAGATATATGCGCAGATGGTTTCCTCCACCTTTTTAATATTTGTGTTATGGAACTTGTCACAGACGTCTGTCAACTCCCAGTCTCTGCCCCGCATCATCTAGTCAATGCCAAGCTACGTTAAGTGTTTTGTTGCAGAAAAAGAGGACTTAAATTTAACGTACTAGAGAGGCTTATTGGAAAATCGCAATGATTAGGTCCGTTGTCTAATTAATTTTCTTATAACTGGTCTCCTTGCGCAGCTATCTAAATCCTAATCATGATACTCATAATGTACTGGTGCCCGTGCACAATTAGTGAATTTAATGATCGCTGAAAATTGAACGGAACCAGTCGATGTCCGGAAATCCCAGGGACCTTGAGACAGTTTACATACGATTATCACACTCATGATATGGGATTTGATCCAACCTACTATAATAATCTTAAGAGCTCCTGTCGTATACCACTCTCTTAATCCTTCATAACGACAGCCATCAATTGTCGCCTCAAGGGAATTGGTAATCCGATAGAAAGCCACTTCGAATCCGATAGGGATCCTTGAAACCGGTTGTAAGTAACGGAGGATGGGCAACCTGAACAGATGAGTTTTAAACTTAGTTATGAACGACATCGAAACCAGCAGAATCAACAGAACTATACGCGGTGAATTTCCGAAACCTTGAACCAGGCACTGATAAAGACTAGGGCCCTAGAACTGTTGTGAATGGCAGAGCGGATGAGAGTCAACATATCCACTGACCAAGTAAACATTAGGAGCATTGCTGATCTGCATTCATAATCGTAATCGTATCATAATGCATAATCAGTAAACACTACATTTCTACACAGCTCACAGAAACGAAATTATGGGGGCCAGCTTATTCACAGGCGCTTAATTAAAACAACATTGCTAGGCGGAAGGTCAAGGCCCAGGCAGGCAGACAGGCAGGCAGACAGGCAGGCAGACAGGCAGGCAGCTAAGGTGGATGTTGTTTAGACTTCAGAGTTTAATACTGATGTGCTAAAACGACCCATTTCAAGGAGACGTGCTAAGTTTTTTGTATTAAATATCCGGTACATAATTTACTGTTTGATATGGTAAACGCAACAGCCAGAATAATCGCAAGAAACGCCAAGGATCTCTGATTCCAAGGAGTTCAGCTCATCAGTTAACTGTCGAGCGTCGAAGATTGCTTGCGTACGTTTTACGGCGACCGCTAGGTGCGCTTCACTGACGAGAAAAAGAGAAAATAACGGCTGCCGCCTGACTAACCGATTGACCGTAATGCCTTAATATTTTAGTTCCGTACCTTAAATCTCCCATATCGTTAAAGCTGTCAACGCATCGACTAAATGCCCCTTGTCACCATGGAGACCAACCGGTTCCCGTCTCCTCGGAGACTCGCCCAATCGCAATTTCCATCAGCACCCGAGGCATTTGTCAGAGGGGTGTGGAGAGACGGTCTGTGGTCGCATGACCTCCAACTTCCTTCCAGGTTCACGCGCATGTCCCGACGGTGTGTGGCCTCCCGGTGGTTTTCCATTAACCCTTTTCCTCCTTTATTTTTCCAGTCAAAGCGCGGGAAGCAATCAGCGCTGCCTAATGGAGTTATGATGAAGTGGAAAAGATAAACGCCAAGGTTGCGATGGCTTGACTCTTGACGATCTTGGGGGTAGTAACTGCGTGGAAACTACATTGTACTATACGTAAAATGCATCTCCTCGAATATGTCTCAATATGTCTCCTTCATCATAAATATACTCAGACTCATTTTATACTCGCCTTAAAACGGTTCTTTTCAGCCATGCCGGGTTCGGGAGCGGTCCTGAGTGTAGCTGTGGTAGCCTTTAAGGGCGACATACAAGTCTTGGCAATGAACAAATGTTCACTGTGATTTGATTGCTTTCCAGAGCACATAACAAAAAAATATGAAATTCTAATAGCTGTCAGTCTTTCAGTAAAGAGCAATTCAATCATTCATGCATGCATTCATTCATTCATTCATTCATTCATTGTAACATTTATATAGCGCCTCTCAGGAAGTCTAATATTAGGCGTTTAGGATTGATTTGTATCAAGGTGGTATGGCAAATTACGGAGATGCAAATCTATATTAAGCAAGCTGTAAAACAAAGGCGCATTTACTCCTTGGCAGCAGTCACATCTCTAAGGAGAGTGTCATCCATGCGTAAGGACCAAGAACATGCTGAGATACTTCTCCATGATGTTATGATTTGGCCAATTTGTCATCCAGATCAGGTTGCGACGTCATCGTGAGCAACTCGTCACGTGACCGCATGTATGCAGACCGTTGTGTACTAAGATGTAAATGCGACCACGTAATGATGGCCTCTATATACCCTGCTCATGTCTCAATTATTTGAGATATACAACCAGCGCTCGTCTTGACCTGACATGGTTGGTCGATCAGTCGCACTATTGATATGTCGAGATTCCGCCACACTTGCTCCTGAACAGAAGTCCACTGTTTGACTTGCATTGCCGTCTTAACGACCGTCCGGTTCTAGCGGAATCTCGGTTCTAGACCCAGAGCGACTAAGCGACGCAGGGCAAATTTACGACGGTATTTGCAGTTACATTCAAAGGCGTAACTCCGTTAGTAATTCAAACTCATGAATGAGATCATACCATAAGAGCAAACTATGCTCCATCTGTCGTGTAGACATATGCAAGAGATCATTTCATTGCCAGCATATATGTATATACGTTTATGGCATATAGTGTATGTATATATAAATATATATAATATTGTATATATAAATATATATGAATATATATATATTGGGTCGCATGGGATGAGTTTATAAAATGCGCATCTCATATTGAATCACGGTGTCAATCATTTGATATGAATTGATTGAATACCTCAAACTCAATCAATTTTTCGCTTCTTCGTCCACTGTCCTGATTAGCGGTATAAATGTATACTTTCTCAGAGTATATACACTGTATATATATACCCAATATTCTGTTTACATTATGCATCTCCATTGACTGGCACTTGCACTCTGACGACGCCAGTTCTGTCCAATGTTCCCTCTAATTTTTGTTAGATTATGTGCGCAAGAAATTTTGTCGGGGCAACATTTAATAAATGGTTCGCACCTTTGTGTAGAGGTCCGAGAAGAATGCGATGATAGTTAAATTGAAGCCAGATCTATATCTGAAATATCTATATGCATGGCGATAATGTTTTAGACATGCCTTCAAGTTCAACAACAACGTTAGCGTAGTCTGTCTGTCTGTCTCTGTCTCTCTGTCTCTGTCTCTCTGTCTCTCTGTCTCTCTGTCTCTCTGTCTCTATCTTTATCTATCTATCTATCTATCTATCTATCTATCTATCTATCTATCTATCTATCTATCTATCTATCTATCTATCTATCTATCTCTTGCTCTCTCTCTCTCTCTCTCTCTCTCTCTCTCTCTCTCTCTCTCTCTCTCTCTCTCTCTCTCTCTCTGCCTATGTGTTACAAGCCAGATGACATTTTTGCTTTCCTTGATTGTTATTACATTTGTTACTTATTTGCTTGTAATCGAATCACAATTGACTTCCTCAAAACGTATTGTCCTGACTTCTCTGGCCTGACAGCGTTGACTGTAGGCCTATATTATAAGCTTCGTCTTTTGCACTGTTCCAGGCGTTGCAATGGATGGTACGATTGTCATAAGATCAAGCCCATGCCGTCGAGTCTAAAGGATGAGATTTATCAGCCCTTGTCAAGCAGTTTGTCAGTGAGGGTGCCGAAAGCAGAATATGGTGACACTTTCGGCCCTTCAGGCGTTGATCGGAAAGGAGCTGAGAGCAGGGCAGACTGTGGCTGATGGGCGCCTTGCGCGGTCGGTCTTTGCGGTCGTTGGTGTCACCATCTGCCGTTGATGCATCGGTGACGTTTGGCGGAGGCTCTAGCGTCGGTCGGTGCTGAAACAAATTGCGTTGTCAGGTTCGCTCGATCGCTCGGCTCATTCTCCAGATCGCTTCGTCTAATGGTCAGATTTATTGAAATGGCGAGTCGCTGATGACAATGGAAGCCGCCGAAATATAAACGATCCCTTCCGTCGGTCGAAGATCTCTCTCGAAGTGCCCGGATGACAGCTTTCTAATGGTATTCTACTGCGCCGCCGTATCTGTTATATACGTGCAGATCGTCGTTTTCGGAAGAGCCATTAAATCGCACCCTCTGCCAAAGGGTAGAACGTGAAATGATGCAGGGTAAGATTATGTAGCGCCAACCACGGAAACAATCACCGCAATCAGAGCCATAATGATCAGAATAATCATCAAACCTGGCGACGTGCAATTGTCGCGTCACTGTTTGTGGTTCATTCATCTTCTTAGAGTAATATCGTTATTGATATTAGTCTGTGTCAATATACAGCAGAACTGACATACCAAAATACCCAGGTTTTGGTGCGACCGAGTGTCACATTGAGCGATTTATTGATACCAGGATCATCGTCGACCACTTCAACTCGGAAAACTCGTGAATCGAATCATTACCTGATCAATAATGAACTAGTAGTATCCGATGACAATTATGACAGTTTTGGAAAGCAGTTTTCAACTACTGCGATGACGTGATTTAGCAGTCGGTTGTAAACCAAACCGGCCTGTTTCCTGTATATGAATCTCTGTGCTGCAGTCCAAATAGCCTTCAGCCTCAACTGCTACAACCCTCCAATCGGGAAATGAACGGCCGTAGGGATGGTAAATGTGGTCTAGACTTTGTCTTGTGTCTCTAGATATCATTCCTTGTTTACGAGCTACTTTTACTCTTAAGAGCCAATCAGAATCTGCCATCTCCTGGTCAATCAGAATCTGCCGTCTCCTTGGCCAATCACTTCGCTCGAGAAGTAACGAGCTTTACTTCCTGCCTCCTTTCGTCGTCTGTTAATGATCGATTTTTCCTGTTTTTTTTCTAATGAGTTCCCTTTGGTCAATTGTAGTTTTAACTTAGAATTTTTATCGCGTCGGGGTCCCTAATGCTCAAGGTGTCAACCGACGTGGTACCCTCGACAAATTCGTAATCTCGTCGATATCCCGAAGCTCCGTTCGTAGAGACTGATCCCTACACAAGACCGCCCTTCGGATCTCTAAGACCGTTTTAAGCGATCCGGTCAATTGAACGAATCCCATCTTAGGATGACAGACGTTCTTCTACCACGAACTGAATGCATCATTGATTTTTCTTCGAGTCGCGTAACCTTGATCTCAGCCAGACCGACGTTCACGTTCATTCCAGGTTCAATAGCCTCTGCGCCGTCACTGCCCCCCTCCCGTATAGGCTACATGTATATACATCACCATTATCATTCCATCTTAGGATACAGCAGATGGCAACCGTAATATAACAATCAATGTACAGATAGTTACATGATGCCGTGTTTTACAGCTTACATGTACATCCCATTCACTCAGGGACTTTGATGACCGTGATGGCGTTGCCATATGACTGTAGGGTAATGTAAGTCTTCGATAAAAATAACAAACAAAATCATAGAAACCTTCGTACATACGGGCGCTATTCCGAATCAAATCCGGAGTAGCCAAGCTTCCAGTTTCGTTCCAGTGCCAGGTCAGACTCTGGGGAGGTCAAGCAGTGGAAACAGCATGGTACTATGGCGGCAGTCGGTTACGGTGGTTGTTCTATGTTGGCTTAGGAGTAGAATCTCGATAGGATAACTTGAAGAGTTCGGTTTTCAACCGCAAGTGGGAAGAAGCGGAGGAGATTTAAAGCAAAGGAAAGGTTAAATTTGGGGGCAAAACGTTAGGATGAGCAAACTGACGGCAGTCTTTTTGGAGTCCGTTCCAAAGAGCTAGTCCGCAGCGCTGGCTAAGAGCGGCGGTAGATAGTTTGTAAAATACACACACAAGAGACTAAACAATGCATGTTTCCGATCGATAGTCTTTGAGAAAGTGTTATTTGAAAAAAATGGGTTAGACATAATTGAAATCGAAGTCCGACGACTGTCCAAGAGACCAGAAGATATAGGCCACGGTAGATTAGCCGGTTGCAACAACTGATGAGTTTGAGCTTATGACTAGCGGACCCTGTAGGTTGAGGTTCTTGAAAACAATGTGCAGTCTACTCATAATGATTACATGCCTAGTTAACATGAAGCGACACATTAGCACCTGCCTAGGACTTATTGTTAGCCTGAATTTACGCATTTGAGCTTCTACAGCGACGGTCATCTTACTTGGCAGTGGTCAAACATGACACAAGCCATAAGCAGATCGTTGATCCAAGCAACACTGCAGTTAGCACTCGGATCATAATTGTTATATATCGACAGCGAAGTTCAATCGTACATGATCTACTCTGTAGGACGGGATCGTTACATGGTTAACTGCCATAACTATAGCTACAACAACAACAGCTTCCACTGCTACTATAGTCCAGGCAAATGAATTCTGAGCAGGAAATCGTTCAAAAAACTTCTGAGGCAATTTTTTTCTAGGTTGACCCTATTTTTGAGCTAGATTTTCTGGATTATACTTACACTACTACAACTGCCACTTCCCCTACAACGACAAGTACTTCTCAAACAACTTCCACTACTACTGGAACTACCACTACTACTGTTGCCGCTGCAGGTGCTCCTTTAGATGATGACGATGCGGAGAAGGAGGAGGAGGTGGAGGAGAAGGAGGAGGAGGAAGGGGAAGAGGAAGAGGAAGAGGAGGAAGGGAGGAGGAAGGGGAGGAGGAGGAGGAGGAAGGGGAGGTCGACGACGACGACGGTGACGGTGACGATGACGAAGATGATCATGATGATGATGCAAGTATGTCTTTCCTGGATGGAGAAAGGGAAAAGGATTAGTTGATGCCATCATCGCCAGCGAGAGAAAACGAAATGCCATAGGTACATGGGTGCATGTATGACGAATAGATTCGCATTGACAGTTGCAAAGACTGCTAAGCAACGATAGACGACGGACAGAATCTGGAGAGATGAAAGAGACTGACAAATGATTGATTGATGGGAAGAAAGAGGAAAACGAAGACACACATACTGTGACCAATAGACAGACAATCAAGGATAGAGACAGAGGCAGACAGACAACGATACACTCCTCGTACGAAAGCCAACTACGACAGTATTCGAATTTGCTGTCGTCTGTGCCTTGCGCGAAGGGGCACAATGCCAAAACAATATTGATGCAGGGTCGATCATTGTCCCTCCTTCTGTCTGTCTCTTTGTCTGTTTTCCACCCCGTCTGCTTCTCCGTCTACTCCTACACCAGTCCCTCCCTCCCACAGTCAACTATCTCGCTTATACATCGCGCAGTGGTCTCTGTCCTGCTGTGAAGCCTGGCGTTCGAACAGCGGCCCCAAAATAAATTGCAACGCAGAGATTTTGAGTCAGATAGTCGCCGTCAGCCTCGCTTCAGACCCGACCGGAAGCCGTCCGTCTCGATCTGGCGCGCATGCGCAGTGCAGGACCAGGTTTTCGACATATTTATTGCAATTGGCAGTTTCCCCTTGACCAAATGACGCTAAATGGAGAGCTTAGGTGCAGTTGGAGGACGCGGCGGGGCGAGCGAGAGGCTTGGAACGGCAGCTAGAAGGAAGCAAGAGCAAAGCGAAAAGGGAGGTTCTGTGGATGAACTGTATAGGGTCAGAGAAAAAGTGATTGGTGGAAGAAACGCGGAGGATAGATGGAAGGCAAGATACGTGGAAGGAATGAGCTTAGGTGGAAGAGATCATCAGTGGACGATTACAATTTTCGGTAAGGAAACGATCAATTTCCAGCACACGACCCTCATTCCGAAATCATTGCGCTGGTTCCCACTGAACGGAGAAACGGATTTGAAATCTGTCTAGTAGTTTGCAGATGTAGATTCGACCGTTCATCTCTATTTCTTGCTCGCACCGATATATCTTCTCATTATTGGCTGATATGACTTTTATTGAACCCCGGCTCTGCAATAAGCAACCTGTTTTCATTCGCCTTGCTAGTTTGCCGTGCGTTTCTTGTCTGGAATAACGTCTCACCTGTTTAGGATTGATTCTCCTTCGTGTTACCTTTCTTCCTCCTGCCTCGAACGTCTTACGGTTCTCAACTTTTCCAATGGACTGCGTGTTGAGAATGTGGTCTTGAATTCAATTTGCGCGCGAGCACGGTCCGTGGAACCAGCGCACACAAGAATTTAAGTGCGCACATAATTTTTTTTATGTAACTACGTAAATCGAGTTCAGAAACTTTGGTTCCTTGGCTGATACGTCCCATTATTGAAATTTGGACATGGGTCTTTTCCTAAGTTAACAGAACTTATCATCATTGACTTTTAGATATGATCTTATTTTAATTATAATTGCATTCAGCTCGGACTATAACGCACAAATGTGTGAACCATTTCTAACATGTTTACACAAAACATTTCTTGCGCGCTATCGCCAAAAATTAGATGGAACATTCTTGCTGATGTAGAGAGACTGAGAGATGGCATCGAAGGAATGGCAACAGACCGATGTTGGCATAAAATGAGGTGTGGCGGATAATTCGAACCTTGAAGAAATGACTGAATGAAAGTCTGATGGGAAAACGTATTTCAAAGTTGCAGAAATATTGAGAAAGCGAATTACTATCCGCAGTTAGGTAGGCCCTATAGATAAAATGGGGATAATTAGCGATGAATAGAAAGTAAAAGGAGAAGTTCCCGGATTATGGAAGCACAGAAGATGGCTAGAATACGGATGATGGCTGGCAGTGACAAAGATCGAAGTGAATAAGGATTGCGACATGATAATGAAAGGGGAGAAAATACGTCGCACGTAGAATTAGTAGCGAATCCTTGGAACATTTGTTATGCCATCCAAGGAATTGGAATTTGATGACCCGGAGAACACGCAAACCATTGTTCCCTCTAAGATGTGCTGCGCATGTACGAACGCACATGGGCCGTGGAGCCAGCGCACGCAAGAATTTGGTGTCCAAAAACTCCAAACACAGTTTATATTGGGTAAAATAACGAGTCACGATTTCTTTTTATGAAACTACGTAAATAGAATTTCTTAACTGGCTGCGGCTTACCTCACGTCAGAAACGTTGGTTCCTTGGCTGATATACGTCCCCTTATTTATCTTTAGACAAGTTACTTTTCTTACGTTATCGGAACTTGTCACATTTAGGCCCCTACATATAATCTTAATGTTAATCCTAATTCGACTATTATCGCATTCGACTGGAACATCGCACAAAAGTGTGAACCAATTATAAAATGTTGCTCACACAAAATTTCTTGCGCACATAATCTAAAACAAACTGGAGGGAACATTGACGCAAATGATGCTTGGACATATAAACCTAGCGGAGTAGAGTGAAACATCAATGTGTAAAACTTACTTAACTGGAACGATTGTGTAGCCTATGATGAACATTAGTTCATCAAACAAGATTTTTAAATCACTAACCATGATTGATTTATAGTGCGACTTTTCGAATCACGCAGAAATTCAGCTTATGCAATTGAAACGCATAACTGCATAATAATAAACCCATTGTTTATTCTATTAAAAATAGGTTCGTTTATGCAGCCAAAGTCATACACGCACTGATTAATGGCTGTACATGTATAACATGTAGTCGCTCCGCCCCTTTCGCTCTGCTGAGAGGAGGTTCTGGTGGTTCCAGCTGAACCTACATCAGCTATGCAGAACCGGGCATTCTCTGTGGTAGGCCCTAGGTTGTGGAATGGTCTTTTTCTGGAGTTACGCCTGTTCCCTAAATCGTGTGGTGGCATTTCTGGTAGTCATTTGAAAAGTTTCCCTGTTGTTCGGGCTGGGTTAGAAAGCACTTTTGAGCAGTGAGTGGGAACCATAAAAAATTTTTAATGAATAATACTATTCAAGCTCCTATTCAAGCATGAAGGCATAGAGGCATAGAGGCATAGAAGCATAGAGGCATAGAAGCATAGACACATAGAAGCATAGAAGCATAGAAGCATAGAAGCATAGAAGCATAGAAGCATAGAAGCATACGCTTGTGTTCCCTTAACCTGTTTTATATAGATATGCCTGTACTTCATGCGCAAAATATGCATATCATTATGTATTTTGCTTATCTATCACTTAGCAGTTTATAACATTCATCGCTATGGCACTGGACAATCGTGGGTTAATGTCCCTAAACAGTAACCGTGATCAATATTTTTGATTATATATATATACCTTTATATATATATTATATATATATGTACGTTATACATATACATCCAAAAACATCATAGATGGGAGAATGGAAGGGAAAAAACAAGAGGAAGACCAAGAACAATGCTTTTAGACTGGATGATGGAGAAAGGTGGATACGGAATAATGAAAGAAGAGGCTCAACACAGGGAGGAGTGGCGTCATTGGACATATGAATGGCCTGAAGGCAGAGAACTAAAGAAGAAAGTATATATATATACTTAGACCTCCTGTTAGCGGAACGGTTCGTTCTTTCGTTCTTTTTAAGTGACTGTTCGTCACAGTCTAATCAAAGTTCGCTCCTTGCCTCCATTTTAGTGTCCTTTGATTGCCATGTTGTCTGTCGCTGATAGGCAACTAAGCGTAAAATGAAATGACACCGAAGCAATTTGCACCCAAAAACTTTTCTGCCTTCTTTCAACAACATATTGTACACTAAGAATTCAGCTATAATCCGATCACGTCCTTTGCCTACTACTGCACCTCAGTTGATTACCTTGAAGATGAAGTTAGCATATAGTTAGACGCATTAGAATCTGATTGAAACAAAGATAGAAGGAACCAGAAACCATGATGCGCTATCGGCATTTACGATCATGCAAAACCACGAGCTATAAATGTAATTTTATGAATATATATATATATACGTTCATATATATACGTTCATCCATACATATGTTATGTATGCATGTATATTATCTCTTTATTGAATAAACTGGTCGGTACAGGGAAACGTGGTACAATATATGCATATATATATTATATATGTATGTATATATAAGCAATTCATGTAAGTGAATTGTGGTTTTGATGGTTAACGAGTTATGCCTTGTGCTCGTAATTCAATAAAGTAGCCAAGGGCACAAAAACCGCAGCAGCAGCAACGATCACATTTGTAAGAACAATAGTTCTAGACAACGGATCAGTAGAAAGGCAGACGGTCTTGCCTACACCAACTATCATCATCAACTGCCATCTGTATATCTTGTCCAGGCGACAGCGTATTTTAATAAGAGAAGGACGTCAATGAAGCTCAAAAGCATGTTTTTGATAAGTCTACCATTCATACATCCTTCCATAATTATATCCAACCATCCATAAATTCATCCTACCTTATTTCCTTCTTTCATTAAATTAATCATCCACCCATTCATTCATTCATTCATACATCAATCAATCCTTCCGTCATTGCATCAATTGATCTAGAAATCTATACATCCGTACATCCATATATTCATCCGGACCATCCATATATCCATCAATCCATCGATCAATTCATCCATCCATCAATTCATCCATCCATCTATCCATCCATCCATCCATCAATTCATCCTTCATTCTTCCTTCCTTGCACCAATCCATCCATCCATCAATCAATCTATTCTTCCTACCTACTTGTCATCAATCAATCCATCCATCAATCTATCTATCCATCTTTCCATCCATATACGCTCATCCAGTGGCATTGCTTCCCTGGGCGCCAGATATCTCTTTAGACAAGTGACTCTAAGTGAAATATCTACATGAAACAATTATTCCGAATCTTTATCTTAATAAAAACAGACAATGAGCCCTAAATGCCACCAACGTCACTACCATAACCACCACCACCCCGCCACCACCACCAGAGACAATAAGATCAACAGCAGTCACAACAACGATGATGACAACACAAAATGCAATATTAGCAACAATAATAATACTTCTAACGACACTGGCAAATAATTAAATGCTAAATTAGTATTAAAAACAATTAATGATATCATTAAGGTCAATATTAGCAGTAACTTCCACAATAATTCAAAACAATAAATGAGTCAGAGCAAGCATAAAAGTATCGAAGCATAGAAGCGTAGAAGCATTGAAGCATAGAGGCATAGTAGCATAGAAGCATGGAAGCGCAGAGGCATAGAAGCATAGCATTATTAAAGCAAAGAGACATTGAATTATAGAAGCACGGAAGCATTGAAGCATAGTAGTATGGAAGCAAAGTAGCATAGAAGCATAGAATCATAGAAGCATATAGGCATAGTAGCATTGAAGCATGAAGGCATAGAGGCATAGAGGCATAGAAGCATAGAAGCATATGCTTGTGTTTCCTAAGTGATCACCCTGCCATTTGTTGCATTCAGCATACACGATTTCGTTTATCCCATTCACAAATATATAGACATATCTACTAATATATACATACATATATTTCTATGCTTATGTGCGTATATATATATTCATATATCTATATGTATGTATGATTGTGTGTATATTTGCGCATGCACAGGGCCCAGTGCAGTCGGACGGCATAAGGGAAGGATGGATATGGGACGGGGCCAGGTAATTCCCGTTGAGTCATTCCCATTTGTCAATGGAAAGGAATAAGCGCTGCCCGATTTATCCTTTAATTCCGAGGCGACGTCGAAATTTCTTTTCCGAAATAAACATAAAGCAGCTTAGAGACGATTAGATTATAGGCCAACAACAGCAAACAGCAACAGCTCAATTGCCATCTAACTCCTATAGGACTCTCCAACATCATATATGTATATGTATATAATATTATATATATAATATATATAAACTGTTGTAGACCCTTCATGTATTGTCCTGTTTCTGATCAAATACGATTTAAGAAACGTACATGCATAAATATATATGCGAATTTACAGGTACACAATCTCTTCTTTTGCATAACTATTGTATCGCCTGCTATTTCTTTGAAGTTAGAAGTGGTATCAAACTACTACAATTTTTCTCATACTGTTGCCTATCTAGCTGATCCACGATGCAAAGCAGTTCTTCCATGCCTTCCCATTCAGGGAATGACATGCCTTCCCTTTCAGGGTTTGACAACAGCTGCCACTCTCTCTTCGTAGCTCAAATTTACGTCTTTTCTTCAAAAGCGGCTAAACACTAACAATTTCTTCTTGCTGTCAAGGATTTGGAAATCAAAGTGCATCTTATCCTGATGCTGATGATAATGATGATGACGATGATGATGATGGTGCTGGTTGGTGGCATCATTATCATCATCACCATCATCATAATCATCATCATCATCACCATCATCATCCTCAACAACAACGACAACAATAGCTACAACAGCAGCAACAACTATAACAGTCGCGGCATCAGCATCATCAATAATGACAACAATATCGTCATCGTCATCATCATCATCATCACCATCATCAGCAGCAGCAGCAGCAACAATGATAACAACAACAGCAACAACAACAACAGCCGCGGCATCAGCATCAACAAAAATGACAACAATATCGTCGTCATCATCATCATCATCAGCAGCAGCAACCTAATCATCGACAACAACAACCAGCTGAGCCATCAACAACTGGCCGCATGATCATCATCATCACTATCATCATCAGCATCATCGTCATCATCATCATTATCATTATGTATGTATTAGACTATTTATATAGCGCCTTATAAGCATCTCTCGAAGGCGCTAGCCTTGCTGTACAGTAGCATTACCTGCTTTTGATGTCATCATAAGTAGCATCGTCCATGCGATTCCTCTTCCGATCAGTTCGTCTTCCATGGAGACGACGCTTAGCATCCTGCGTCGCATTCCTCTGCATCTGAAGCAGGTTGTAGCGGCTGCCTTCACTGCCAAAAGCATCCTTCAGCGTCCATCGGCTTCAGCATCAGTGACGCAGCTTCAGCAACTGAGGCTTGCGACCGTTCGGATGCGGACACAGATTCAGCGACAGAACAGATGACAGATGATGGATGATAGTTGCGACAGACTCACTCTTCATCATCTACCTTTCCACTTCCACCATTCTCCTATTCAACCATACTCCTCAAGATGGATTTCTAGGGCGTTTTCTGTGTTCAAATTTCATCCAAGTATTAAAATGCACTCGTGGTAGCTTTAATGAAACTAATGCTTATTCGTCAGCTTCTTCAATGACTTAATACGGGTTCGAGGCCACGTTTAAAACAATCACTTTGCAGGTTGTAGCGGTTGTCTACACTTCCCAAAACAAGGTTCCATATTAGTCAGTTGTTATTAGTTATATATATTACCTGATGTTGCCTGCACTTCAGTTTATTATATTTGCTGATGATGCTAGTATACATATATATCTGGCTCGTAAATCGATTGATGTGTTAGTTAACAAATTGAACGCTGAACTTCAACTTGTATCAACTTGTTTTAGAGTCAGTGACGTAACCAGAGTCAAAATGAAACCCGGGCAGCTGCCCAACTGTAAATTAATAACAATATTGATAATCCAAAATAGGAATTGGTAGAAGTCATATTTATTATTTCGAAAGTGGCAAGTTGGCAACTATTATTATACTAATTCATTGACTATAGCTGTCAAAATTTTGCTACCGCATAAATAATATTCAAATTGCTGCATCATAAAATTAACGATACGCAAACTATAGTCAATCTACAGCCAGTTAAGATAGTTGAAACACGTAAGCCATAAAGACCACAAAGGGGCAACATCCGGCGATTAACGAAATGCACTTAGAAAATGCCAGTTTTGGAGAGATAGCAGTTGCAGCTGCAGCTGCAGCCTGCAACTAATTACCCAATTATATAAATCACACCGCATCGGTTGAAACAATTTAATATTGGCTGTTTTATGCTCTTGATTGAGACAATAATGAGAATCATGAGATAAAGGTGAATTTGATGGTTCATACTTCAAGTTTAATTGAAAGCAGCATGCGCCGTGTCTGATCACAACTGCGTTTGAATTTGTCAAAAATGCTGTCGAAACTATCATTCTGCAGCAAATCTCGCTCTATGGAAATTAAGGCTAGAGACGCGATGCGTTCGTGCTCCATGCATGTGCTGCGCAAATAACTTTCTAAGCGCTTCACAGCACGAGAATGATCGCGTTTTGAACGCGCCGTATCTTTGTATCTCCTCATATACGTCAATAATAGAAAGCAACTTCTTCCTGCAGATGAGTTGTGAAGAGTCAATATGAAGTGCAATTCTTTTCAGTTGGTATAATAACTACATACTCAAGTGTAACAAATATAATGCTATGCACATTATATTAGACATTGCCCTAAATGTGGTCAATTCGTTGTGGGGCGAGAAACAGGTTTTAGTGGGCGTAAATGAAAGAGCCCTCTGTGTGACCGACACTGCAGGGTCCATATCCTCCATGGCTGTCAAAATAACTGACAAATTACCCCACGCACAGGTGCAGAAGGTCGGGCCTCACCACGGCAACTTTATATGCCGTCGATCACGAAAGTAGCGTACTAGTGAACCGGATAACTTGAATACACTGAATGAATGAGATGAAGAAGGATGCAGGAGAGGAAATGGGAGACGCACAGAGGGGGCGAGACAACGAAAGGCAGGGAAAAGTGGCTGTGTTACATGCTCCTAGAGGTATTTCAACCCTCCTATCCAATATAGTCAGACGAGGCTTCGTCACGTATGATTTCAGATCTCGGCCTTCGGCTCGAAGGTAATTAATGCCACTGCAGTGCATTATGTATGTGATTAACGCTACGTGGGCTACATTCATCGCATATATATACAAGTATATATATATATATATATATATAAAATTATGTATATACGATAAGTCCGCCTTATTTGTGGCGATATATGCGATGAAGTGTGGGAAACCCCTTTCCCAACGCAAAAGCTCTCAACAGATTTCTACAAATCCCATAAGTTACACAGCCTGGGTATGAATCGATGAAAAACTCAAAATATAGTTTTAGAATTTCACAAAATTCCGGGCTAGCCAAACTCGGGCAGAGCAAACTGCAGCCTGGGCACTGCCCGTAATTGCCCGGGCATGGTTACGCTGCTGTTTAGAGTTAACCGACTTTCTACGAACTCGGTCCAAACGAACTTCATTTTATTCCGATCTCGTCGTATATTATTATTATCTTACTGTAACCTCAACATTAACGTTGATAACACATGCTGCTGTACATAAGCCCTGAGCGAATAATCTTAGGAGTCTTTGTTGATGAACATCTAACATGGAAGGAACATTGTCGCCATTGCAAACAAACGATTGTCAATAGATATTAGCACTATATATATATATATATATACATATATATATATAGATATATATATCGCAGTAGCCATGTTCTACCATGAAATGTACTAGTTGTCTGATTGCAGTTATAGGCGTGCGCTTAGCATCGTCTTCGTTTCACAGGTATCATCAACCTTTAAAGACACAACATAACATAACGAGCCTTATAGTGGTTCAAAAGATCTCATTATGCGTTATATCCACTCCTTTTTCTTCATTCATTATCTTATTTCTACCTTGATACCTAATTCCCAGATTTCTTCAGTCTCTCCTATAATGCCTTTCTGAGTATACCGCAACGGTCTCATCATCTAAACCATTCCATGCATTCGCCACCACTGTGGAACTATAAAATCTTTGCATCCTTATACCAGTCGGTTTTTTATATATCTAGCATCTGTGCCCTATGGCTTTATTGTCCATGGTAAATGTGAAAAAACTATTGTGCTGGTAGTGTGTTTTTCCCTTTTCCATTATTTTGTAAGTTTCAATCAAATCTCCTCTTGCTATTCTTCCCTCCATTGTTGTCAATCCACACCTATTCAATCTCTCTTCCGATTTTAGATGTGTGCATCCTTTTATCATTTTCGTCGCTCTCCTGTAATGCAGCCTTTCCAATCTCTAGATTTAAATAAAACTTTTAATATGAATGCATATATGTCTGGGCCGAGTTGAAAATTTTTCGCTCATCTTGAGTTCGGTACTGTATAGGATAATTTTGACTAGAAAGGAATAGTGAAAATATACTTGTGCTTTGATTACTGAATTATCTGCGTGAGGGAAATGAATTTCATCTGAAATATTTGTTTTCGGTTGATGAGGATTTACGAGTTGAGCTGATCCCTTTACACGATTCCTCGTCGATTCTATCTGAGTTTAATTTATTTCCGCAGACCAGAAAAACCAGGCCAGCAACAGTAATTAGAACCTATTTATCAGTCATGAAAATTATTCATGCGGTGGTGCACTGGTGTTTTGACGGCAGAAGACCTCATCGAAAGAAGAGAGGAGATATTGCGGATCCAGTCTCCGTTCAATGACATCCTCCCCGTCCTTTCCCCTTCATCCTTTTTCTCGTGTTACTCCTTTAAGTCCTCTTCCTCCTCTCTCCTTTCCTTCTCCTCTTTAACTTCCTGCTATTACCACCACTCTTTTGTTCTCCTCCTCTGTGTAGCATCAACTTCCTCAACGCTCGTTCTCTGACCCACCCCCTCCTTCCTCTCCCACTCCAAACAGCTTAATGACGCCATGATCATTAGCATTCGAATGACCAGCGGTTGGATTGCGCACTCTTCTCGGAACATATAAACGGCACCGCTTGGAGTAAGATGCAATGCCAGAGATCGAGAAACGTATTGCCGTACAATCGTCGAACATAACCATGTCGTATAGCCAAGTGCTGGCAGCTTTTGTGATCATACGTGAATGGTATCCGTGAATGATACCCAGGCTCCATTACTCTATGCGATTGCATGGTGCCTATTGGCTTATAGGTAACCTGGTAACCGCGCACTGTGAAAAATTCCTGTTTGTCTGGCTTCTCGATCGATGACCTCTGCTGCTACATTGATTAGCTATGAATATAGGCCGCCATTCCCTATCGGAATTGATCGTCAAACGTGTTTGCGCTATAGAAGTATTTAGATTAGATCATAGATCGTAGCATCCTTCGATTAAATAGCAGCAGCAGCAGCAGCAGCAAGCAGAACGTGACAGGCTCTTCACGTGACTAGAGATCAACTGCTGTCAGCTGGACAGTCCGCGTGGTGTAGGTGTGTGTGTAGATAGTAGAAGCGAGTGTTTGGTGTGTAGGTATATTAGTGTGTGTGTGTGTGCGCGTGTATGTGTGTGTGGGTGGGTGGATGTGTTGGTGGTTGTGTAGGTGTGCGCGTGGTGTCGGTGTGTGAGCAGAAGCGAGTGTTTGGTGTGTGTATGTGTATGTGTGTAGGTGTGGGTGACTGGGTGTGTGTGTGTGTGTGTGTGTGTGTGTGTGTGTGAAGCATATTCCATTGTCCATTTAGGACCCATATTTCCAAGCTCAACTCTCACAGAGCTCTTGAATGTTATAACCATAAGCTTAACCAACGTGTTTATTTATGATGTCAAAGAGGAAGTTTACGTGTTTGTAGATGACTCGCAACCTCATGAATTGAGATGGAAGTTCGTCTGAGGCCCGCAGATGAGAGATAGGTTGTGCCAGGAAAGCGATTGGTTCTGCCAGATGAAAGAGTGGGTATACCAGATGAGAGATTGGTTAAGCTAGGTGAGAGATTGGTTATGCCAGATGAGAGATTGGTCATGCCAGATGAGAGATTGGTTATGTCAAATGAGAGATTGGTTAAGCTAGATGAGAGAATGGTCATGTCAAATGAGAGATTGGTTAAGCTAGATGAGAGAATGGTTCTGTCAAATGAGATATTGGTTAGGCTAGATGAAAGATTGGTTATGCCAGATGAGAGATTTGGTATGCTAGATGAGAGATTGGTTATGCTAGATGAGAGATTGGTTATGTCAAATGAGAGATTGGTTATGCCAGATGAGTTATTGGTTACGCCAGATGAGAGATCAGTTATGACAGGCGAGAGATCTATAATGCCAGGCGAGAGATCAATAATGCCATGCGAGAGATCAATAATGCCAGACGAAAGTTCAATTGTGCCGGGCGTGAGATCGATTATTTCATAGAAAGCTTTGGCAGTTCGTTTAAACTGACAACGCAACAGTCAGCGACTGCTCTCATCATGCGACTGATGTGAAAGATATATTGGATATTTCATAATCTGGCTAGAGGGATCGATTGCACAGATGACAGGCTGCTGTCTACTGATAGTTCATTTAGACTAATCAGCAGTTCTGATATCATAGTCAACATAGAGGTCATAGAGATCTAGCCAGCATGATGGTATAGTGACTAGCATGCGGGACATTCAATTGAGAGGTCATAGGTTCAAGTCCCCACCACATATATTGTCTCCTATAGGCAACTCTGCTATAACCGTGCGACGTCGGTGAGAAGATATTACGGCGAGGTATAACCGTATAAGGACCAACCCGCCATCATGCACCTTGGATAAGATACATCATGCCTATGGCTACTTATTGGCTAGCGTAAAGGATTGTAGATTGATCATGTCTTCTTTTTCTAAAAGTCAAGGCTTAAAGTGTGCCTGGACAGTCATGGACGGCGTCCAGGCACTTATTTTCGAGGCTGGACGCCGTCCTGCATAGCATCACTTATTTGGCCAGCAGAGCCTGGACGACGTCCATGAGCGTTCATACAGCACTGCAATTCCTCTATATGCATGCGTTATTATCAACAGGAAAAAGAGGAGGAAAAAATTTCGCGCTTCGCGCGTTTACAAACTTTATTTTAACAACTTTCAAAACTGGCCCCTTGTCGACAATTTCACAAAGGAAACCAGTTCTCTGCAGGCCTACGTTTTAAATTACAACAAACATTTCACCAACAAATAAATGATCCAACTTGTATTTCAGTAGGCATTATGTTTATCTAAATAGCATCTGTTTTTGGAAGAATTTCGTCCACCCATCCAATTTCTATTCCAGCATCATTAATATCATCAATCAACTTCCATTTTAACGAGCACAGTGGACCATAGTGCACGAACCATTTGTCGTCGACAAAATATGTTGGTGCTCTGCCTTTGCAATTTTTAGTTCTTAACTTTTTGACACTATGGGCCGTCCATATGTGACGTCACGCGCCTAGGGAGAGGGTCTCACATTTGTGACGATGTGTAACAAGGGGAGAGGGGTCGACGAAATGCGGCGTCACATCATCACATCAAAATACGTAATTTAAAAAAATTTACACTCATGTAAACAAGTTCCACTTAATTAGCAGTGGTTGTTACCATAATTAAGCAACACTAAATATGATTATGATAGTCTTTCAACGTGAGGAATGCATAAGATTGTAATCATTATAGGCTATTAATTTTTTCCATTTTTCTTCGTTCTACTATTATAACTTAAAATATTTTATAGTCACAAATAAATTTTTTGATAATTATAAAAAGTTTACACTTTAAGCACTGCTTAAAGTCAATATATGAACAAGTGAGCCGATCACGAGTAAATGCGCTAATGATCCTATAGTTAGCCGATGATCGAGAGACTGATATCGTAGGATTAACACATAAATGACAGCAGTGCACAAAAATGGATAGAGAAGTCAGTGCAAAGCTATAGGATCTGCCGATGGACGCGGTATTTTCATATCTGAACGACGCTCTGAACATGGGAACAGCGTGTAATGGCCGACACGTGTAGAGGAAAATCGCACGTTCACTCGAACCCAATGTGGATCTGATTGCAAAGGTTATGTCAACAATAATTCATTCATTCGCTCAAGTACATTGATCCATATATAATTTCGTTGTGACTAGGACGCAAGCAGCGTTTCTTACCCACTGACTCACTTGCTTGCTTACATCTGTCTCCTTATGTTCAGCATTCAACTTACGACACCGATTTACCGAATAATTATATCAGACGCAGATTTTATATCAATACTTATTGTTAATTGAGCACAGGTCGATGCACAGTGCCACCGCTGAGAAGTCTAAGAAGAGAGCATCGAGATTTCTTGTCAGTTGAAAACTCTAAGAAAAGAGCATCATGATATTTGCCTCACTGAGAAGTCTAGCAAGAGAGCCTCGTGATTTTTGTCAATTGAGAAGAAGAGAGCCTCGTGATTTGTGCCTTACTGAGAAGTCTATGCCAGATGAGAGCATCAAGATTGTTGTCCATTGAGAAGTCTATGAAGAGAACCTCGTCATTTTGGCTCCACTGAGAAGTACAGGAAGAGAGCCTCGAGATTTTGTCCATTGAGAAGTCTAAGTAGAGAACCACGTGATTTTGCTCCACTGAGAAGTCTAAGAAGAGAGCCTCGAGATTATTGCCCCACTTGCACTCACTGCCTTATATAAATCTTCGTCTATAACACGAGTAAACTGGCCGCTCACTGTCGCTGAGAAAAGGAACAGACGAGTAACTGCACTGGGACTAGTCCCTCATAATAATATCATGAGTCTAAGTCAATGATGTTGCTAAACGCCATACTTATTAACGCTCCGACTAACTTAGAGGACTGTTGTTCATGCCATGCAATGTCAATGCCAATGCCAATGTGAACTGTGGCAGTGGACTAGAGTTTGAGGTCACGTAGCTGGACAAATCTCCGCAATTCTTATCACACCTAATGCTGTATTCCCATTACCCGTCAACTCCGTCTTTTCTTCCGTCGATGCGGTCTTGTTCGTCTTCTCGCGAGATCTCGTCAGTGGCGCGAGAACGAGCTTTATTAAGCGGAAGAGACCCAGACGACGTGGAACAAACGAGGGGGACGACATGCAAAGAGGGCAGAGCAGGGAACGATCAGAGGCAAGGGAGGTTAGACCGGAAAGCGAAAGGAGCTCGACGTAATTGCCTTCGTTACTAAACACCTCCATCTGTCAGGCGATACATGAGCTTTATATAGCGCCAGAAAACTCTCTCCACCACTCCAGCTCTGCAGACGCTGTCGAAATTTCGCCTTTTCAAGTCCAGATTGCGTGCTAACAATGGCGACCAACATTGACGAATTGCACGTCTCCTCAGAGCTCTCTGGACCGGCGTATGGAAGGCCGCTTTAGGCCGGTGGTTTTGGGTTAGTCCTGGCCACTTCGGGGCGCCTCTGGTCGTAATAATCCTCATGAAAACCTAATCTTCGGTTCCAGACATCGACTTGGGTTGATCGAAATGGTTTTCTACGTACCTCCCCGTCTCGATATCTTGCGAGAGGGCGACGAACTAGGGTGTCGCCGGCAGAAAGAAATGTCCCTGGCGATGGTCGCTAGGAGCGCTGCGCTCTTCGATAAAGGGGTCGTACGCTGAGAGAACAATATTATACAGTTGGCAAGTGTTACTCGTTTGTAGCGCTATCAGCTTTGACCAGATCATTCGGTTGGCACTGCAGTTGCTCTAAGCCATGGCGATAACGCATTATTCAGCTGCATTGAAAGTGATGTTCCAAGCCGCATATATATATATATATTTAAATATAAGTTGGTACATATATTAACCCCCGGCCTGCAACCCCCTAGGAAAATAATCCTCCATGCGTATAAACCCCCCCTATGGCCTCATCGTAGATAGAAGTGAAACAAATAATATTTGCCAAAATATTCTTCTAAAGGTAAACTATCCGTAATGTAGACTAATATTTGTCAAAATAGGCAAAGCATCATATATGTACCTCTTCCTAATGTGTCTGTCCTCCTTCTTCATCCTGTCTACCTCTCACTCTCTGTCACTGTACGTTCTGCTCTCGCTGTCGACCTCAATGACAGCTGAGCGGTTAAAGTGTCTGTGTAATTATAGCAATTAACAAAGTCATTAGCGCGGCGATTAGGAAAACGGTTATGTGGTCTGCCACCTGAAGTCAATATACAGTTATTATAGTTATACATATACACAGTAGGTTTAAATACTAGATTCAAATATTCTCGTCTTATCCTACAAGTCACATGTTCACAACGAATAATAGTAACAATTGTATCAAAATATTACATAATTACAATGTGATAATACTATAACCGCCGTCGATTACACGGCTCAGACGTTTGTATACTGTCAATATTTTCGCTATAGTTGAGCTGGGGGGGGGGGGTTATTTGCACGGGGGTTATTTTCCTAGGGGGTTGCAGGCCGGGGAGTTGCAGGCCGGGGTTTATGGCGGGGGGTTGTTGCCCAGGGGGTTATTGGCCGGGTACCGAAAGTAGGTGTTCTCAAACGAAGAGAACTCCTGAGAGGAAAACTAAACACGAATATGAAACACCGAATGGTAAAAATTTTAATTTTAACAATGCAGTACAACACATAGAGTAACACTTAATCTTGATGTAACGGTATTTAAGTAACATGCATGTGACAAGTTCAAGTAAACCACAGAAGGTCCCTAAAGGCAACGGCGGAAACTTGGCCCTGAGTTTGAGGGGGATAAGTCGCAAAAATGGGGTTGGAGGGACAGGTCTGAATAAATTAAAATTCCCAAACATGGATGCCAAAAAAAATGATGAACAGGGGAAAACACGGTAGAAATTGATCATATTTATGAAATATTAGGGGCATAAAGCAGCTCCATTCCTCTGCATAAAATTCTGGATGGGACAGTCCCCTTCTTTCCCCCGTAAGTCACCGCCCCTGCTTAAAGAGAGTTGACTATCCCGCCGGGTGGGGACTCCTGGCTGTTGCACACAACAGTGATGTTTGGCGGACAAGAGAAAACGACATAAAAGTTATTAATCGTTGAGTATAACTAAATTAAACAAAAACGCTGAGTAACTTAAATAACATGCTACGTGACAAAAAACCGAATAAGAACAAGAGAACGGGAATAATAGAACCTTGTAAAACACGTAAGGGATGAAAAAAGAAATTGAAATAGGTCATTGAGAGAATAAATTGTTACACTAGTAGGGAGATCTGGAACAGGGATAAGTAGAATTCCTGTAATAAGTTAGTAATTAATTAATATTATTATTATTAATATTATTATTATGAGAATATATGTATAGTGCCTCTTCCGAGCAGATATAGGAACCATCAGAAAAGCGGACATTGGAAGGATTCTGGAGTTTTTCGACATGAAGAAAACTGGAGAAAATCACTTGGACGGAACATAAGACAGATGAAGAATTCACGGAAGGAATTGGAGACGAAATAACTCTGACACACGCAACAAGAAAGAGATGAGGGAAATGAATTGGGCACACGCCGAGAGTAGACTCACTATTAAAGACAGTCATAGAAGAAAAATGAAGAGAAGAAGGATGAGTCGTACACCAAGGCAGCTGATGCTGGATTCGGATAGAATAATGGCAGATGAATAAGGAAAGCTAGAAGAAGAGGTACAACAGCGATGCCCATAAGATTCCTTGGAAAGGCGCTATATCAACATAGGCCTACCGTTGAAAGGTAAATATATTGATTGATTGATTGATTGAGCGAGCGACAGGAGTGGTGAGTTGCGACGTCGGACATGTGAGCCTGCCTATAGCAGACAGAGAAACAGAGAGAGAAGAAGCTGCTAAAACGTTCTAGTCTTGCTCGATGCATTAAATCCATTAACGCGGTCAAAAGATCCGAAACAAACACCCGTGTTAACAATCAATAGTCATCAATATTTCAACACTGTTACAAATCCTATCGTTTCGGGCGTGCTTAAAAAATTCCATTCTTTGCCAAAACGCTCAATATATGAATTCATTGACTAGGTTATCGTAACTGCATTCGTAGATAATAGTAAAAAAAATAAAGCGTTAAACAGAGCAAACGTTGACTACATAGTTACAACACTGAGAAAAACCAACTACCTTGGCGAATATGATAGTTACACGCATGTGGCAGCCTAGACATATTCATTTTCACTACATTCATGCTTACTAGTAAGCAATATCTTTATGCCGTGAATATGATACTAATGCGCAATATTATATTCTGCGTTACCGAATTATTATAGGGTAATCATCATCATAATTTATATATATATATATATATATATATATATCGCCACTTCTGGAACATTCATTGGGACAGCTCCAAACGGTGTACTGCGCTGCTGTCAATTTCGTATTATTTGTTTGATTTTGCATAATGCTTGATGATTACTTCAAGTTCCTGTTTCAATCCTTCTGAACCTCTACGTAAACACGACAAGTATATAGAAAATATAAGTAAATATATGAACAACCGTTTAAAACTAACACGGATAAGATGTTTGTTCTACGAAGACACTATAGAGTTACTTCGTTACAATTATATTAACGTCAATGCCATCACAATAGTTGAGAAAAGCGTCCTTTCGTCGTTACCGAAAGCAGTACAATAGACCAGAAACGGACCAGAAATGTAGAATAATGAGGCTACTAATACTTCAACACTCGCCTTATGGGTCATACGAAAATACTTGAGACATATCCTGCAATGAGCGAATTAAGAACACTTGTTGACTCACAGTTATCTACAGAATTGTAAGTGAACAAGGTCACTGATTGTCGAAAACTTAGCTCAGAAGAACCGGTGGCTTCGAATCCTGTTGATGTCAGCGTAGAGTATAATATCTGCCATGTGGATCATCCATCCATTCATTCATTCATTTCGAGAATTTGTATATGGCGTGTATCCTTAAGGAGACCTACATACTCAATGGCCAGTGTAGCCAAGAAACAGACCTGACATGTTCTGTCACAAAGGATTTCGTGATTCTCCTTCTTTCCGGTCTCCCTCGCCGTTTCAACTCTAAACACCACTCACATCATCGTATCGTAAGATTTATACAGCGCCTCTTACGGAATAACTATTCAGCACTCAGGATGGAAATCCCGGGAAAAGAAACGCCTTTAAAGAGCGAGAAGCCGATGGAGATAAACCAGTAATTAGTTTAACCCTCAGTGATGGAGGAAGGTCAATCCAGGTAGATGGACCCCACTGCCTGCCTGTCTGACTGCGTGCCTCCTGCCTGCGTGCCAGCCTGCCTGCCTGCGTGTCTGCCTGCCTGCCTGCCTGCCTGCCTGACTCTCTCGATCTTTACCTCTGCCTATCCATTTTGTCTCGATTAAGCGCCTGTGAATACACTTGTTCCCGTGATTTTGCTTCGTAGAATGCTGTGGAATTTAGAGTTAACGATTACGATAACCATCTTGCAGGTAAATGCCGTCGTGCTATTTTAAGGATAGAATATTTCGATACACTGTGACTTGCGACTGCCTTTTACCATCCTCTGCTTCTATAGGTAAATACCCTCGTCATTGTCAAGGCTGCTGGAGGCATAGGGTCTTGCTCGTCTACGCTCAGAATCATCCCCACTTTTTGACGATGTATCATCCGCACTTGAGAAGGATGAAGAGGAGGGAGATGAGGGAGAGTAGGAACCATTCCCCATTGCCCATTCTGTCTGTTCGCTTCGCCCACTTATGAAAGTAGAGGCTCCGACCTCAGCTTTCTGCTCCGTCTGAATCGGTTTCTTTTGCAATTTGGCTAAGTTATTGGACTCTGCGAACGCCTTCGGATCACGGCCACTTTCTAGAAGTTTTGGCAGGATTCTCTCGTGCGATGGCGCTTCCCCGCGCTCTATCATATGATGGCTGAAACGATCGATTTGTTCAATGGGACTCGTGTGGTCGCTTATAACTATAGACTGGCCCAAAGGCATGGAGACAGACGGTCCATCATATTCTGACCTATCAACCGCTGATCTGACAGATGGTCGCAAGACTCGGTCATCGCCTGAGGGTCTTGATAGACCTGTGTCCATCACACTCAAGTTCATACGTTGACTGAATGTTGGCAAAATGAGTTCTGGAATACTACTTTCGTCCGTGTTTTCGTTTAGTTCTGGTAGTACACTGTGTCTCACTTGCAGGTCTGGAGCGCGTAATATTTGGCAGGTCCTGTCCTGACCAGCTGTCTCGTTGGGCGATGGTAATAAGCGGTTCTGCACGGTTTCGTTCGCTAGCTGACTGTTTGTAGACAGCTGGAGATGTTTTGGTAATCCATCGTTTAAGACATTAAAGTCGAAGGCGAGTCCGTCGTCCTCCGCTGCTGCTAGAGTTTGGTCTAGGCCTACCATATGCTGACTGACGGGATTGTTCTGTTCATCGAGTGGCAATGACTCTGTGTCATCTGCCACAGTTCTAACGGGTACGTAGCAGTTGGATGAAGAGGTTTGATCAAAATATTCTCTAACAGGTGTCTCGTTAGCACACTGGTCAGAATTTTCAGACACTTCCGCAAGATTTATAGGCTGGTGTTCATGGGTGGATGTGTCAGAGAATCGTTCCAGTGGGGGCAAGACACTGATTGGTTGACGGAAGCCGATGTTGAGCTCATCGATGCCTATGGTAGGCGGACGTTTCATGAGGCGGTCGCTGGTCGCGTTGCTAGGGGTTATCCAACTGTAGGATGGAACGATGTCGTCTTTTTGTATATATGATTCATACGATTCGATCTGGTCGTCTTCAAGCTGCGGTGACAGTTCAATCAACGGTGATCATAGAACACGCAGATGGTAATGAACAATTGAACATGTAAAGTAACATAATCAGCAGTAATAGACTACTATGAAGAATATAGTAGTTCAAAAGTATAGGCAAGCTCAACGCTACAATGACGAGTTGCGTTGGCTTCCCAGCCGCATTAAATTTAGTACGGTCTCGTTGGTAGGCCTATACATTGATAAAGTACAGCAGTAAATTATCAGCGTAGGCCTACATGGTAGGGAATCATGATCAGATAGATACTTTTGCAATCTCCAGCACTCAGCATTACTTGCCAGAAGGATGTAGATGCAATATGAAACATAATCAACGACATCTGAACATGGTATTCGTCAGACGTGATATGTGTGCCACAAGAATGAATTAGATAGAATGAAAGAGGAAGTCAAGTGCTCTCTATGTACATACATTATATAGAGCGTGTTTAAATGTCTATTTATCCCTTGTGTGCACGTGTGAGTTATATGTGAGTGTGTAATTCATACTTGGAGAAGTCCGTTGTTAAGCGCTGTAGATTCTGAGACTAGAGCATATCCTGGATCCGAAACATTATTTTGCTTCTGATCAAGTCCATGCAGAATCTATAAAAAAACAGACACGCCTTATAGCAGCAACTTATTTATCGTTGGTCCATGCACGCTTCCTTTTCCCTACAGATCACATGCATCTAGCTGTATAAGCATATATATATGTGTATATATATATTCTCTCGTGGCACTAACTACCAGGTTTGTGCAAGACAATAATCATGCGAAATCAACCATTTTCATGGATTAGTGCAAGTCATATTTGTTAAAAAGGGATAATAATAATAATAATAATAATAATAATAATAATAATAATAATAATAATGGCAATAATAATAATAATAAAGAAATGTCGGTTTTTCAACGAAATATAGGCCTAAAGCGGTAAAATGGGGAACGTTTAACATTCTTACATTTTGTACTGCATTTTTAAATCGAAAAATTGAATTTGGTAACAGAATTTATTTGATCAACAAATGACAAAACTTAATTAGTAAAAACATAGTAACAGTAATCTACAACAATGACTTCACTTTTATATAAGATTGCCAGATTGATTTTACAATAAATTGAGAAATTGAGAATATTGAATATTTACAATCTTTTCAAACATAAATTGTAAAAGCAATTCCACATAAATGAGTCAATGCTGACACAAACTAAGCAGAGACGTAGCTGTGGGGGCAGAGGGGACATGTTTTCCTGGGCGCCAAGTTAGAGGGGCCGACGCCAAAATGAGGACTAAAGCTAATAATTTTGCTATTTTGATGCAAACTAATTTATCCCAACTAATTTAGTAAGATTTTTATGTTTGCTGTGCTGATGTGATGTCACATTTCTTAGACCGCCTCCCCTCGTCACAAACGTGTGACCCTCTTACCCATAGGCGCGTGACGTCATTTATGGACGGCCCCAAAGGGGCGCAAATTCAGTAGTTTGACCCCGTGCTACGCCTCTGAAACTAAGACAATTCAAGACTAAACTTTGTAAGCACATGTAGGCCTACTTAATTAAAAATGTGCACTTAAAAATTGTTAGTAATAACCTTATTAGAACTTCCTATATCTGGCGGCCTGGCCTGAATCGTCTGACGTGGAATTTAACGCTTCATATTCGGGTGAGCACTCGACAGTTTCTTCAAACTGGAGTCATACCAGTCAATTTACCTATCGGATATTATTGCGTACAAAGACAACTTTTCGCACTTTCCTGCAACTTAGACGATATCTCTTTTTTGTGAGGATAAATTAAAAAGTGGAGACTAGTTTCTCTCACATGCTGCTCTACTATTTATTTCTCAAAAGAATAAGTTAAATAGTGAGGTTGTCCAAAATTAGCGGTGTCCTTGAAAGTACGAACACAACGTAAAAGACATTAAACAAAATAAAAATAAAATAAAATAATAACAGAAAGTAAATAATTAAATAAACTCACATGCAAAAAATAAGGGACAGAAATAACGTGGAAAAACTAAAGTAAAATGAGATTGTTTGGAAAAAAAACGGTTTTAACAACTACTAAACAAACGGTGCATATCGATTTAACTGAGAACTGTTGATGATTTTCTCCGAATGCATGCACACTATTGACTGGGACAGAAGCATTTATTTAGGAATACATTCACCAAACAAAACGTCATAATAATGCAGGCGATGACTGGCAATGAAAAATCTATCTTATTGCTGAATCAGAAAGAGTTGTAGGTCTGCTGACAACCGTTTAACAACAAAGATTGTGATACAAGCGAGAGTTTGTCGATAAAAATCAGTCGCGGTTCAATAGTTACTTCTGTCTCAATGCAACGGTGTGAGCAGTGGCACCGTTACGCTTAGAATTCACATAGATATCCTCTGATGGAAGAACCAAGTGCAGGTCGCGTTCAACCTCCAACCAAGTCATTCATGGACATAACGACGGTTGTTAAAATCGACCCAACATACAAATCCAAAAAGCTCGGCAGTCGGTAAGGACAAAATGTGAACTATTTTCGTTCTGATCACCACAGCAGACAGCTGAAGCAACTCTCTTTTTGTCAACGTATCTAATGATACGGTCGAATATTAAATCGTGGTCGTAAGTAGGATCGCAATCCTTCGGAATAATTTGCGGCCTATTCTCCTAAGTCAAGTAAAACCCCAGATAACTTCAAATACTACGGGTTAGACGAGAGACAATGAGATTGATATCGAACAATAATGCCCCTCACCTTCTCGAACTTCTCAAGACCTATGTTACCTGGATTCAGACTATAAGCACAATGACTTTAAAAATACTATACAATTAGTTAAATCGGATAATTGTCAAACACCATTCATTACAATTCGTTGTTAGATGTTAATAAATTACCACAGACGGCATGCATGGTTGAAATATACACCAGTTCTTGAGTTTTTCGTGCGGCCATCTAAACAAAACATTATTAATGGATTAGTACTAACGTGTTAGGCAAACGAACGAACAACTGTGAAATGTGCGATCGTGTGAACAGAGAAAGGAAGCATATTAAGGAGAATAAGCAGAGAGTAAGGGAACTTTGATTACTGTAAGCAACGGATGGAGGGTAACAGGCAGAGGAGGAGACAGAGTTGGAATAGCATATGACGATGATGATATGCATTCAATGCAACAAGTAACTGGCTAGGTGACAAATTGCAAAATCGATTAAAAACTATAGCCTAGTTGACCAGATAGAAATGGTTGACAGAGGTTTCAATTTAAAATTTGGAGTCTTGGTTTGTCATCTTGATAACAGATGAATAAACAAACAGGAAATGGAGAAATCTTCATTTATAACGAACATCTAGATTGAGTTGAAGGCTGAACAAGACGAGGGTCTGTTTGAATTGGTTCAAGCAGCATCATAATAAGACTCATTAAAGAATTAATCGACAGATATGGGTGGATAGCTCGTCAGTATATCCTAATACAAAGAGACCGAGACACTTTTGAAGTTACAGTAAGTTTAAAGGAAGGAAGAACGAGAATAGGGATGAGACTAGCGATTCCCTAACGGACCAAAGGTAATTTCCCACATTTGGCCAAGTCACTTCTAGACAATTTACTTCGAAGATAGACCAGAATGAGCACAATAAATAACTTGCTGATCGATGGCGTCCAGCATGTGCAGACGCCATCTTGATAGGTTTCGGACATCCTGGGATTTAGGGCATCTCGGAAAAGTAGGTCTCTCATGGTAATGTAAGTGATTTAATTGAATGGCGTTATTGGATTCCGTATTTACAGGGCAGATATACGCAGACAAACCCAACTTCACAGTTAAGCGATGGACAGCCTCAACAAAGGTCACGCTTGTTACACCTCCTCATAAGCTCGGCCTAAGCTAAAGAAGGCAATGGAGAATAAACAGGCAGGCAGTTGTAGTGTGGTTTTATAGCCAGACAGGGTTAAGACCGAGGCCTAGCGGAGTTGTTAAGTAAACCCCACTGACGAAAATATCAATGGTCTCCATGCTGTTCTCAAGCCGCAATCAGGCCGTCATCAAAATAATGTCGTAAATCTGCATCTCTGCGACTGAAGATCAAACCGTATGTGGGTCGGCAATTTCCAAGATGGCGATTTGACAAAAATTTAAAAAGTTCTCACAAAGTCATTGTGAGGACTTTTGAAATTTTTTCAGTGATTTGATCTTTTTTCACTTTCATAGCATATTAGTTGCTTCCTATACATGGAGCCTGTTAGCACTTTTGATGTCGCATTGAAATACATAATTATACTTTAGGCCCCACTTTCCAAGATGGCAGCTTAATCACAGCATGGATTTATGAGGACTTTCGACATTCCCTCCGTGGGACTGACCTAACTACTAATTAGAGTCTCCATTTCCTGATAATTAGTCGAGTTTATTTTTTTATTATTCCTTCACTAAGATTGTGATTGAGTCACTATTTATATGTAGGGACCTTGGGCAAGTCCTTCACACTCAATTGCTTTGCATTACAACTGCAGTTGCGCCGTTGAGGCGTGTCTGTGCACTTCTGAACTTACACTGTAAGTGTAAGAAGGGCGATATCAAATAACAGTTGTATTGTGTTGTATTGTATAGTTATTTTCTGCTAACCGTATGCAGCAAGTGAATCCAACGATGGCGAGGATCCCAACTACGACGGCAGCGACTATTGTCCCGCCGAGTGCATGACCAGTCAGGTTGAACGGCTTCTTGATCGTCGCTAAGGTGACAGTTGTATTGGCGAATGAGGGTCCGGCTGCCGTCAGACTCTCCACTTTGAACGTGTACCATGTTCCACGTCTCAATCCTTCGATCTTCTCTGGTCCTCTGTTACTGCGATCTTCAACGTAAACCTTCGATTCTTTTTGTTGACCTACGACAGCGTCACATATATATTTCTCTAAATTTTCATTCATTCATTCATTCATTTGAACATTTATATAGTGCCCCAGCAGGAAGTCTACTCGGAGGCGCTCCCAGCCCAATCACAGCAATTCATAGCAGTCTTAAGCAACTTGTAAAACAAAGGTTTCTTGGCTACAGTCGCACTCTTCGGCGAGTGTGTTCCATGCGATATTTCAAAAGATGTGACAGCTAGACACCACCCGTGAAATTGATGGCAACTAGATATTCTCAATTTTAAAAGTGGTGATTACTAGATACCACGACATTAAACAGTGGTAGTAACCGAAAACCACAGCACATTAAAAAGTTACCCCTTTGAATGAAGACACATTGCAACCTAATATTTTGGGGGTAGTGAGAGCATGGGGTTAGGTTGTGCAGAATTGGGTAATGGAAGAAGAGTGGGTTAAGATGCATACGGTTGTAAATTGGGACATATTTCTAGTTTTCTACCCCGTTTCACCCCCTATCCGTGACCCCTAGTAGTTGATCACTAACCTTCGTCGTCGACATAGGAATAATAGAGATTGAATCCATAGATGAGACCTTCCCTTGGATTGTAGTTCGGCTTCTCTAGTTTTATCACCACCCACGTCTCGTCGATTTCCAGTGGAAACAGAAGCGGTGAAGATGCCACTAAATGGAAAGGTTAACACATTACATGCAATGTGTGGCACGGTGGCCGATCGGTTATAGCGGTCAGCCCGTGACACTCTGTGTGCGCTGAGTGATCGAGTTCGACCCTCGTCCGAGGCGTCAGTCACTGTGTAGCGATCTTGAGCAAGTCCTTCGCGCACAATTGCTCTGCAGTACAGCTAGAATTGCGCCGTCGAGGCGTGTGCACTTCTGAGCAAAAGATATATTGCATGGCTTCTAATGCCTCTACTGCTGTTCGGGCAATGAGCCTAACGCTGGATGCCCTCGAGACTTGGATGGCGTCAAACCACCTGCGACTCAACCCCCAAAAACCCAATTTATCTGGCTTGGCACTCGCCAGCAGCTTATGAAGCTTGATCTAACTGCCAATACTACTGATTCCCCCCGCTTTGCATTTTCCTATGTTGTCCGGGACCTTGGAGTCATGTTAGACCAAGAGCTCACCTTTGCCTCTCATATTCACCGTCTTTGCCGTGATTCACACTACCAGTTGCGTCAGCTTCGAACTGTTTCCCGCTCGCTAACTCCAGACGCCACAGCTACCCTTGTTCACGCCTTCATTACTGCCCCACTGGATTACTGTTGCTCTCTCTCTATGCAGGCCTTCCAGCCTGGAGCGGGTTCTGCGTTCTGCTGCACGTCTTGTTGGACGCATTCCTAAATTTGGCCATGTATCCGGCTATATGCTGGATGTGCTGCACTGGCCCCCCCTCCCCAACAGCGATTCTCGTACCGTATCATCTCTTTGGTATGGCGGTCCTTGCTAGGTCTCGCCTCAGCCTATCTTTCGCGATCTTTGAGTTTACTGGGTCGCCGCTCTCTACGCTCTACTGAGCGAGGCATGCTCATTGTCCCATTTTCCAGTACAACTATACCAAACAGAATCGTACCTTCTCAATGGTTGGCCCTTCGCTCTGGAACATGCTCCCGTTGGCGTTGCGTTTGTCGCCAAGGGTCCACTCAGACTCATTTTATACTTGCCTTAAAACTGGTCTTTTTAAACGTGCTGGAGTAGGGTGCGCTCCTGAGTAGTAACCTTGAAGGGGCGCTATATAAATCGCTGTAATGAATGAATGAATGAATAAAATTTCACGAATTTCAATTTTCAATTTCAATTATATAGCGCCTGTATGAATCGGTAAGGAGGGTTCGGATTTGAACCTCAATAATTATTATTGAACGGAAGTGTAATCTGATAAATATAGAGTATCTAATGATATTATCGTATTTCGCATTAAGTGAATAATTCTGTAGATAAGTAAGTGCATAGTTTCTGCAACTAGTCTGTAGTCTACCAAAGCAAATCAGTAAAATTGTGGAATTACAAGGGTAGGGTTAAGATCAATGCAAATCTGCTGTATATTTATGCCAGGTTGCCATCTCAATTTGTTCAGAGTTAGAAGGTGTCCCTAGTTAAGCGGGACTAATCTGCCATACGGGTATGCCATTTGCATTTCGCACAAATTTAGGCCTACCATAGGGCCTACATTCTTGTGATACGAATCATTCATGAGTAATTAAATGAAATGTGTGAGTATAGAGCAAACATTAAAGTTAGTTGTACATAATAGACACATTCAGCCTCAGTGATGAATTAATGGAAATAAATATGAATTGATTACAATCATATTTATATCGCTCTTCTTAATAATGTAATCATAAGAGGCGCTCGCTATATGAAAACACATAACCACGACCGATTGAATGGTCATTGTCCTTTTCAAGCGTTTACGACATTATAGATGCAAAAAAGTACCAAGGGGGATCGCATCAGAGGCTGCTAGACAACGTATTCCACAAGGATAGACAACGTCCGATTGCGTAATTAAAAGGATGAGAGCAAAAACCCGCTGGTACCTGCATTCTTTGTGAAAAACGAGCATGTCCAGTAAATTCCGCTGCTGTAGTTGTTCTCTGTAACCTGTCCAATGCCAAAGAGATATTCCTCGTAGCTCTCCGTCAGAGTCGTCTTAACGGACGTCGCTTCAGGATCAGACTCTATCCAATTCAGATGTTGCTAAATGACAACATGCAATAAGACATTTATTTAGCGCTATTCATAAGATGCATGCGATCTCAAAAATGGTGTCAGATCTTATCGGAGAAATATTCGTTATAGTAATTGAAAGACGTTGTTACAGGCTGACTTCAAATATCCACATGGAGAGAAGTTCATTGAAGATTTCATTTCCCCTGTTGTCCTTCAACGCAATAAGCCAATAAAAATACGTGGTCAAAAGACATAATTATTGTCGAGCTTGGAAAATCAACTGGTTAATGAAAGACCCCGCCCAAAGATTGCTCTATATGGGAAGGCTCTTCGGCTAACGCTCAATATCTATTCCCACTGTAGTCTATTTTGGGGTAAGCTTCGAGAGACAATTCAGTATTATTCAAGATGAATCCTGTTTCTGAAGCCACTGCTCTTACGCGAGTAATTACTCGTCGTCAGATGTTTATTCAGACATTCAAAGGCTTACTTGACATCGCCTGCTGTTCAAGAAAGCCTTGCACCAGAAGACTGTGACGCTTTTTAGAGCAACCCCATCAATAGATGTCATGTTGTTCCAACGGAAAACGATTCGGTTTTCATCAGTACCATCAATTGACTCAACGGACATGACGGAGCAGTTGACGGGTGGTTGAAGCCGTAGTACTAGAAAATACACAGAAACTTGAATGCCATGAAACGATATTTTCGTAAATTAAAATTTAGTAATTTCTTCAATTAACTGCAAACTCAAATATATTTTTGATGACGATGATGTTGCTGCTGATGAATTGTGATGAATATTATTATTGTTATTATTCTTACTATTATCATTGTCATTATTATTATTACTATTGCTAATATTATTATTATTATTATTATTATTGTTGTTAAATTATTATTATTATTATTATTAATGCTATTATTATTATTATTATTATTATTATTATTATTACTATTTTTACTATTATTATTACTGCTATAACTATAATTATTATTATACTGCGAACTTGTCAGTTAATTGAGTCAATAAAGAAGAATAGTTCATTGTTATTCTGGAACAGCTGCTGCAGTCGTTGTCATGAATGGCCTGTTAGTTATAGCAGTTTCCAAGAGTTAACTAACAATAATAAGGAGGCGAATAATATATATATATATATAGCGGCCGAAAACAATATTACCATTAGGCCCACTGGTATATAGACTGTAAACCTGTTGATTTTAAGTTATAATGAAAACTCACTCACATTACTCAAAACCTCCCAGTCTCCGTCAGTTGTTCACAGTCCATCCATTTTGTTCAACCTGCTACTCTTCCAGCTCAACACTGTCCCTCCTTTCCAGCGTCTCACCATAAAAATATGCAGATCGATCCATAGCCACTGTTGTCCCGTCTCCTTGGAACAAACTCCTTCCAGCATTACGATGGATATTTAATTTATCCGACAAACTCACCAAAACCTCATCTCTTGCTATCTCCTCACAGGTCTATAACACTCAAAACTGAAACCTGCTCATTCCCAAATGCTATCCTGATTCCTCATCTTCCTCTTTCTGTATACCTCCATCGCTGCTTCCACTCTAAATACGATTCACTTTAGCCGTCTGCCTGGTATGACTTCATGGATCTTGACTTCCTGCCTATAGATTATTTTGATTAAACGTTGGCGCTGTAGAAAAGTAGAACTTACGATAACTATAATTATCTTCATCGTGCTTGCTGCATTAATTAGCAGCAACTTCTGGAATAACAGTATAATTAGCGGTAGTAGCCTCTAATTATTGGCTCAGATATTGGGCACTGCTTTTCAAATGATATCTCTAATGATGCGTTCGCACGATTTGGTTCAATGTTTCTTTATCATTCTCGTTTCCATTTAATTCAAAGCCATCTCATTGTCGTTTTAACTAGCTTTACTTTAAAACCATCTTAATATCGTTTTAACTGGTTTTACTTTGAACTTCATTTTCGTTTTCATTTTAGTTCTCACTAGAGAATAGCTAATCATTTTCATTTTTCTTTTCGTTACTAAATTAGCACCGATGAAGTAATGCAGGTAGAATTGATCAGTATCAGTATTTTTCTTAGAGTGACTGACCACCTACGTTCAAACTGTGACGGGATAAAAACGATCGTTGATTTCTCTTGGGCTTGTCCTGCGCTGGTCTCGGCGTTGACGTTCATTTCGCACCGCACACTTTTCAACAAGTCCAATTTGAAGACTGCGGTGCCAGCGTTGTTCCATTGAAGCCGTTTCCTTTCGCCGATTGAACAGCTGTTAAACGTGATTTGTGTTTTGTTGACTTCGCTGTCAACGCCAGTACTGTTTAGCTGCGGCCACGTGCTCAAGTTTGTTGTGGGCGTAGATACCAGATCGTACGACACATTCCCTCGAGCTTCTGCTTTCGTCAGTGGCTGCGTCATCAAGACGATGTAAAACTTGAAGGTTTTTTAATATAACAGTAGTAATTGTAACTGTAAAATTCTCATAGCGCCTCAATAAATTAGCAGAAACGCTTCTCGGCAACATGTGTTTATCAATTCTGAACACCGAGTAACTGACATGGCGTGAAAAAACTGTTTTTTGAATAAGACCCATCACCACCCACCTACGCACAGAAAATCAAACGCACGTGTACTTTTGGAAATTTATCAACGAAGGGCATCATGTAGGAATTTGTACGTGAATCGTAGCCAAGCGTATTCATCTTAAGTGTCTTAAGGTTAAGCTGATTCAGCTTAAAGAGTCTGTTTGGTCTTGCTTCTGACGCAGGATCAAACAGATCGCTAGAATGCAAGGAGCGATGGAAGGGTGATAGTTTCATAATTCATAGAAATGTGATAGCATCGAGAGATCGTAACTCGATTAATGAATGAGTTACATTTATATATATATATATATATATATATATATATGTATATAAGTATATGTATATATATATATATATATATATATATATATATATAAAAGAGTGTAGCTCACTGTGAAGTAGATGAAAGCCGTTCGTTTGTTGGAGTTGTCTTCGTCCACTTCGAAGCAACACTGACAGACGGATGGCGACTTCAATGGAACTGGAAGAGAAGCAGTCATACAAGCGATAGGATGAATTCAAACTGATCCATGCCTATCATTATTCAGAGCCACTTTGGAAAAAGTGGTGGCCATTGTATAGTATAATATCATAATCATCATCATCAGCAGCAGCAGCAGAAACATCCTCCTCCTCCTCCTCACCATCATCATCATCGTCGTCGTCGTCATCATCAACATCAGCAGCATCTCTATCAGCATCAGCATCATCATCGTCATCATCGATGTCATCAAAGTTATCACCAGCATCATCGTTGTCATCATCATCATAATCGCTATCGTCGTCATTGTCATCATCATCATCAGCATCATCATCGCTGTAGTAGTCGTCATCATCATCTTCTGTAGAAAATGCTTTGAAATTGACCTGAAGTTTCCTTTGTTTTTTTACTGGGATCCATTTAATGATCATTATCACCCAACAGTGTTCGTTAAACAAAAACTACTAGTAAAGCATTCCTCATGATTCACATACATAAACCAAAACGCCTGAAAGTTTCCTGTAGTCTTTCTAATAGTCTGTTCGCCTTTCCATATGGCTGATCGCACGCCCGAGTCCGTCCGTCCGTCTGTCCGCCAATCCGTCTGTCCGACCATCCCTCTGTCGGTCTGTCCGTCTGTCCGTCCATCCGTCCATCCGTCTGTCCGTCTATTCGTCTGTCCGTCTGTCCGTCTGTCCGTCCATCCGTCTGTCCGTCTGTCCGTCAATTCGTCTGTCCGTCCATCCGTCTGTCCGTCTGTCCGTCCATCCGTCCATCCGTCTGTCCGTCAATTCGTCTGTCCGCCCATCCGTCTGTCCGTCTGTCCGTCCATCCGTCTGTCCGTCCATCCGTCTGTCCGTCCATCCGTCTGTCCGTCAATTCGTCTGTCCGTCAATTCGTCTGTCCGTCAATTCGTCTGTCCGTCAATTCGTCTGTCCGTCAATTCGTCTGTCCGCCCATCCGTCTGTCCGTCCATCCGTCCATCCGTCTGTCCGTCCATCCGTCTGTCCGTCCATCCGTCTGTCCGTCTGTCCGTCCATCCGTCTGTCCGTCCATCCGTCTGTCCGTCCATCCGTCTGTCCGTCCATCCGTCTGTCCGCCCATCCGTCTGTCCGTCTGTCCGTCCATCCGTCCATCCGTCTGTCCGTCTGTCCGTCCATCCGTCTGTCCGTCTGTCCGTCCATCCGTCTGTCCGTCTGTCCGTCCATCCGTCTGTCCGTCCATCCGTCTGTCCGTCTGTCCGTCCATCCGTCCATCCGTCTGTCCGTCCATCCGTCTGTCCGCCCATTCGTCTGTCCGTCTGTCCGTCCATCCGTCTGTCCGTCTGTCCGTCCATCCGTCTGTCCGCCCATCCGTCTGTCCGTCCATCCGTCTGTCCGTCTGTCCGTCTGTCCGTCCATCCGTCTGACCGTCTGTCCGTCCATCCGTCTGTCCGTCTGTCCGTCCATCCGTCTGTCCGTCCATCCGTCTGTCCGTCTGTCCGTCCATCCGTCCATCCGTCTGTCCGTCAATTCGTCTGTCCGTCAATTCGTCTGTCCGTCAATTCGTCTGTCCGCCCATCCGTCTGTCCGTCCATCCGTCCATCCGTCTGTCCGTCCATCCGTCTGTCCGTCCATCCGTCTGTCCGTCCATCCGTCTGTCCGTCCATCCGTCTGTCCGCCCATCCGTCTGTCCGTCTGTCCGTCCATCCGTCTGTCCGTCTGTCCGTCTGTCCGTCTGTCCGTCCATCCGTCTGTCCGTCTGTCCGTCCATCCGTCTGTCCGTCTGTCCGTCCATCCGTCTGTCCGTCAATTCGTCTGTCCGTCAATTCGTCTGTCCGTCAATTCGTCTGTCCGTCAATTCGTCTGTCCGTCAATTCGTCTGTCCGCCCATCCGTCTGTCCGTCCATCCGTCCATCCGTCTGTCCGTCCATCCGTCTGTCCGTCCATCCGTCTGTCCGTCTGTCCGTCCATCCGTCTGTCCGTCCATCCGTCTGTCCGTCCATCCGTCTGTCCGTCCATCCGTCTGTCCGCCCATCCGTCTGTCCGTCCATCCGTCCATCCGTCTGTCCGTCCATCCGTCTGTCCGTCCATCCGTCTGTCCGTCTGTCCGTCCATCCGTCTGTCCGTCCATCCGTCTGTCCGTCCATCCGTCTGTCCGTCCATCCGTCTGTCCGCCCATCCGTCTGTCCGTCTGTCCGTCCATCCGTCCATCCGTCTGTCCGTCTGTCCGTCCATCCGTCTGTCCGTCTGTCCGTCCATCCGTCTGTCCGTCTGTCCGTCCATCCGTCTGTCCGTCCATCCGTCTGTCCGTCTGTCCGTCCATCCGTCCATCCGTCTGTCCGTCCATCCGTCTGTCCGCCCATTCGTCTGTCCGTCTGTCCGTCCATCCGTCTGTCCGCCCATCCGTCTGTCCGTCCATCCGTCTGTCCGTCTGTCCGTCTGTCCGTCCATCCGTCTGACCGTCTGTCCGTCCATCCGTCTGTCCGTCTGTCCGTCCATCCGTCTGTCCGTCCATCCGTCTGTCCGTCTGTCCGTCCATCCGTCCATCCGTCTGTCCGTCAATTCGTCTGTCCGTCAATTCGTCTGTCCGTCAATTCGTCTGTCCGCCCATCCGTCTGTCCGTCCATCCGTCCATCCGTCTGTCCGTCCATCCGTCTGTCCGTCCATCCGTCTGTCCGTCCATCCGTCTGTCCGTCCATCCGTCTGTCCGCCCATCCGTCTGTCCGTCTGTCCGTCCATCCGTCTGTCCGTCTGTCCGTCTGTCCGTCTGTCCGTCCATCCGTCTGTCCGTCTGTCCGTCCATCCGTCTGTCCGTCTGTCCGTCCATCCGTCTGTCCGTCCATCCGTCTGTCCGTCTGTCCGTCCATCCGTCTGTCCGTCCATTCGTCTGTCCGTCCATCCGTCTGTCCGCCCATCCGTCTGCCCGCCCATCCGTCTGTCCGTCTGTCCGTCCATCCGTCTGTCCGTCCATCCGTCTGTCCGTCCATCCGTCTGTCCGTCCATCCGTCTGTCCGTCTGTCCGTCCATCCGTCTGTCCGTCCATCCGTCTGTCCGTCCATCCGTCTGTCCGCCCATCCGTCTGTCCGCCCATCCGTCTGTCCGTCTGTCCGTCCATCCGTCTGTCCGTCCATCCGTCTGTCCGTCCATCCGTCTGTCCGTCCATCCGTCTGTCCGTCCATCCGTCTGTCCGCCCATCCGTCTGTCCGCCCATCCGTCTGTCCGTCTGTCCGTCCATCCGTCTGTCCGTCCATCCGTCTGTCCGTCCATCCGTCTGTCCGTCCATCCGTCTGTCCGTCCATCCGTCTGTCCGCCCATCCGTCTGTCCGCCCATCCGTCTGTCCGTCTGTCCGTCCATCCGTCTGTCCGTCTGTCCGTCCATCCGTCTGTCCGTCCATCCGTCAGTCCGTCCATCCGTCTGTCCGCCCATCCGTCTGTCCGTCTGTCCGTCCATCCGTCTGTCCGTCCATCCGTCTGTCCGTCTGTCCGTCCATCCGTCTGTCCGTCCATCCGTCTGTCCGCCCATCCGTCTGTCCGTCTGTCCGTCCATCCGTCTGTCCGTCCATCCGTCTGTCCGTCCATCCGTCTGTCCGTCTGTCCGTCCATCCGTCTGTCCGTCCATCCGTCTGTCCGTCCATCCGTCTGTCCGTCTGTCCGTCCATCCGTCTGTCCGTCCATCCGTCTGTCCGTCCATCCGTCTGTCCGTCCATCCGTCTGTCCGTCTGTCCGTCCATCCGTCTGTCCGTCCATCCGTCTGTCCGTCCATCCGTCTGTCCGTCCATCCGTCTGTCCGTCTGTCCGTCCATCCGTCTGTCCGTCCATCCGTCTGTCCGTCCATCCGTCTGTCCGTCCATCCGTCTGTCCGTCTGTCCGTCCATCCGTCTGTCCGTCCATCCGTCTGTCCGTCCATCCGTCTGTCCGCCCATCCGTCTGTCCGTCTGTCCGTCCATCCGTCTGTCCGTCCATCCGTCTGTCCGTCCATCCGTCTGTCCGTCTGTCCGTCTGTCCGTCCATCCGTCCATCCGTCTGTCCGTCCATCCGTCTGTCCGTCCATCCGTCTGTCCGTCTGTCCGTCCATCCGTCTGTCCGTCCATCCGTCTGTCCGCCCATCCGTCTGTCCGCCCATCCGTCTGTCCGTCTGTCCGTCCATCCGTCTGTCCGTCCATCCGTCTGTCCGTCCATCCGTCTGTCCGTCCATCCGTCTGTCCGTCCATCCGTCTGTCCGTCTGTCCGTCCATCCGTCTGTCCGTCCATCCGTCTGTCCGTCCATCCGTCTGTCCGCCCATCCGTCTGTCCGCCCATCCGTCTGTCCGTCTGTCCGTCCATCCGTCTGTCCGTCCATCCGTCTGTCCGTCAATTCGTCTGTCCGTCAATTCGTCTGTCCGTCCATCCGTCTGTCCGTCTGTCCGTCCGTTCGTTGGTCCGCCTCACTGGGTGGCAGTCTATGTATATACCTTCTTCGTGTGATATGAATGTGATGTTGCTCCATTCGCTCCAGAAACCTAGCTCTTTTTCAGCCTGCCAAACCTTCCTTCGAATCGACAATCTATAGAGGGTAAATGGATCTAGGATTGGGTGTGTTAAGGCGATTTTCTTTGTCTCGTTTTTATCCTCATAAGATTTGACAATCCGGAAGAACCTAGACTGCTTTTCCTATAAATAACACACACACTAGAAGTCTATGATCAGTTCAAAACACCATGTCACGAATTAGGTAAGACACAGTCCAGTGACTACGCCACTTACAAATAAGACCTTTCATGAACCTTTCAGGAACTGTCTTATACTCCTCAAACCACATCTACATGTACTATTTCACAAACACATAAAGGCGTCAGTCTACCCTTCTTTAGGTTCAACACTGCCAAGACAGCTTTTACAACAGGGCATCTAGGCCTGCGGCATATTCGAAAAACGCCCACAAGTAATATCCTAGTTCATTAAACCTGCGCCGTTAGTAGGTCTGACCAGCGATTATCTCTTTGATTGCGCGTATGATTCAAGAGGATCGCGAATCAAGGAAACTGTATTGATAGGCGCATGCAGAACCAAATGGCTTTGATCTTCACAGAACGGAATGATCCGGATTTTTCCAGATAAAGGTTGGATCCATATTAACCATCATGCAGCATAGCTACACGCTGAGATGTCAGCAGACTCAGCACAATAGACAATTTTATTGAGTAAATGCAACTAGGGCTTACGATTCACCATTAAATTTACCCTTGTGCTGTATAATTTCCGTCCGACATAAGTACTGAGAGTGCAACAATACTGTGGCACGGTGGCCGATTGGTTAGAGTGGTCGGCCTGTAACATGGAGTGCGCGGGTTCGACTCTCGTCCGAGGAGTTACTGTGTAGGGATCTTCAGCAGGCCATTGGCACACAATTATTTCTCTGCAATAGACCTGCATCAGCTATTTCGCCGTCGAGTCATGCGTGTACTTTTGAACAAATTGTAAGAAGCGCAATATTAAATTACAATTGCATTGTATTGTATGGTAGTAATAATGAGAAATGATACCGGATTTTCCACGGACTTTGTGCGAATTTCGAAGAGGAATGTAGTGTATGCCTTCTGGGCTTGAAACGAAACGACGTCGACATCTCTACTCAAGTTCGGCTTGAATATTGACGATACCTTGACGTGTGGGACTCTTCCAGGCTCAACTGTATTCAAAAGTAACACAGCTTAATATACATATTGGTGCATTTTGGTGCATTGCAGAATATCTAAAACCACCTAATTGTTTCGTTTTTGTTACTGCTGCCTGGCTATGCTGTAGGCCTACTCCAACACGTTGTCAGTGCCTCTATCATGCGTCTGTCTCAGAGGCAGTCGTGATAAAAACGTCTCTTATGGTGAAAATATATAACTCTATTGTGCGATCTAGTGGAGTTGAGCGAATTTCAGTGGAGATAGGACCTACTCTTCCGAAGAGACGACTAAAGGTGGAGCTGCTGCAGCAAAGAAGATCGAACAGAATCCACGTCTTCTCTGGTGACTAAATGGAAAAGTTTAATTCTGCAGAGACAACTTCGCGAAGTATCCTAGTGTGACCCTGATTTTTGCATCGCCTCTATTACGTCATAGAAGCCCATACTATCAATAGGGTCTTGTATGGTTTTCGACAGAAATCGGCAGTCAATACAACGTTTGTGGAATAGGTCCATAGTTCAATAGAGCGCTATTATTAAATTTTATGGACAATTTCTAGAGCGCCGTAACGCAGGCCATGCCGCTACAAGGGCGCTTAACGGTATGTTGCCTATTAATCGAGTAGAGTTGAAGTTGATTTCAGAAGACAGATTCGGTCAAGTGGAGGGCTAATGAAGACGAGGCCGCATTGATTAATAGGCTAAATGCAGCCAGTGCCTAATCGTGTGATTTGGGATTACGCGGACGAGATACTACTACAGATTAAGATTCTGAAGTGTTCATAATCGCATGACTCTGATCCGTTTCTTGCTTAAGCGTAGAGATACTTTTTAGCAGATGGATATTCTAACTTAATCACAGAACAATTTGGCATTCTTAAACTATATACGTACAAGTGGTAACAACAATCAGAACATCAAATTTGTGAGGGAAACTGAAAGCACGTGACTTCAGTCCGGGTGAGAATGTGTTGGGGATACTATAATATTGCGACACGAAAAGTCCAAATATATTGGCACTGACGAGTTTATCCTGGTGTCTCATAGTTGCGACTGAAGACTTTTTGCTACAGAGTGTTTGTTCTACTCAGGCTACCATTTAGCTTTATTGGATTTGAACTTATCCGACTGCCTGCCTATAGTATATGATCACATTCTCTTAGATAAATACGATTAAAATCCGAACATACCCGGCCCGCGTACCCACATGGTGCCCACATAGACCCCATATTCTCGATATAAGACCCATATCATGAGTCCGCGTGGGTCCCGTCTTAGTCTGGTAGGCTACCCAAGTAAAGAGCCAGATTTCTGCTTTGACTTACTAAAGTCCTGGTAGAAGCATTTCATCTCCTTTGAGTTGGATCCGGCAACATTGGATCCGTTGACTTTGAGGTAGAGAAACCCGTCGTCGGAGTCGTCTATGACAGTTTCATTGATGATACAGGCGTTTTCACCTGCACCATAGGAAGGGCATTTCCCCGCATCATTCATGGAACACGGCGTGTAGTCCGGCTGCTTGCTAGAATCAATCGACAGTCAGCCATGCTAAGTAATTATGACGGTTAATTTATTATGGCTGACGCTAGGCTAAACGTATTAGGATGAGGGGACATTGCTAAGTTGCTTAGTTGACGTCAGGGTTCAACTAAACCCGCCACGTGTTTCTGAGCTGCATTGATGGGTCTGTTTCTTTAACTGCATGCTATTCATCACATCGTCATGGGTTTAAACGCATAGAGTAAACGTAGTCCTGCATACCAAGCGGCTAATGTATGCGTAGTCATTTGTCTCGCGTAACACTATCGTCGTCGTCGTCGTCCTGATCATCATCATCATCATCATCATCATCATCATCATCATCATCATCATCATCATCATCATCATCATCATCATCATCATCATCATCATCATCATCATCATCATCATCATCATCATCATCATCATCATCATCATCATCATCATCATCATCATCATCATCATCATCATCATCATCATCATCATCATCATCATCATCATCATCATCATCATCATCATCATCATCATCATCATCATCATCATCATCATCATCATCATCATCATCATCATCATCATCATCATCATCATCATCATCATCATCATCATCATCATCATCATCATCATCATCATCATCATCATCATCATCAACAACATCATCATCATCATTCCGCTCTTTCTCTCTCCTCATCTTCTGCTGCCACCTTGGTTCATGCCTTTATCGTTAATCGATTAGATTAGGCCTACTGTTCCTCTCTCTACCGCAGGTCCGATTGCAACCCTTGGTAGGGTTTCAATGGGCCGCAGTTCGTTTGATTGGTTGTGTTCCTAAATTTGGCCACATCTCTTCGTACATGCGGGATGTCCTTCATTGGCTTCCGGTTCAGCAGCGCATCCAATATAGGATATCCTCTATTGTCTGGCATTGTGTTGTGGTCAATGCGCCTGTCTATCTTAGGGATCTATTCATTTTAACTTCGGCTTCCTCTGGTTGCCGATCTCTTCATTCGGCCTCTAGAGACGACTTTGTGGTTCCACATGCTCATACCGCCACCGGGCAATATAGAGATTTCGCAATTGTGGGTCCCAGTGTTTGGAACAGCCTCCCATCTGACCTGCTCTCTCTCTCTATAAACTTCTTAAGTCTACTTTTTCACCGAGCCTGGGTCGGGAGCGGCTATGAATAGTTATCTTGAAGAGGCGCTATATAAATTGCATTGATTTTTTTGATTGGTCATCATCATCAACAACAACAGCAACAACAACAGTTCCTAGCGCCTGTCATTTGGCGGCTATGGGTGCGAATAGATTATCTAACTCTTCATGGGTCATTTATCAAGCCAAGTGTTCCGCTCAACGTCAGCTCATAAAATAGTTGGGGCTCGCTCCTACTGCCGTCTACCTAGACGTCTATTGGTTCTCCCTTTGATTCTCCCACCAAATCTTGCATGTAGTGCCTTATGAGAGATTTTATCGGTCGTCGTTCTCTCCACTCCCCGCAATCTCCCTCCTCATCTCTCCACTCGTAGTCTTTGTTGACCTACTCTAAGTTGATTGGATAACTGAAACTCGAGTATGCAAAGGCGTTGGCTTTCTATCACGACAGTTGTGGTCCATCCTCAAGTTGACTGTTGGTGGAAGCCACAGATTTAATCGAAATCGCTGTTGAATTGGTGGTGCATGGTGACAGACAACGCTCTTTTTGGTTTTATGTGAACTTCCAACAACGACAGTTTTATCAACATATTAACATTTTCGAAACAACATGTGAACATAAATGACTGTGTGTCACCTTAAAGTGATGTGCAAAGAATAGATGCAGTGCAATGGGGAGGTCAGAGGTATGTAGAATTAGGAGGAGAGGAATGAGGGAGGAAATGGAGGAAAGAATTGGTCACCACTTCATTGTGGAGCAAAGTTGCGCCCTTGGTCTTATATCATCACTTTTAAGTGAATCTAACAAAATTTAGATTTAAAAGGTAATGCAGGCCTATGTACGTATATATATTTATATATATCATATATATATCATATATATATCATATATATGTGCAAACATTAGCGATGATAAATCTGTGACTTCCACCAACAGTCAACTTGTTGCTGAATCCGAAAAGCGGACGACACGGATTTTGTTTCAACAAATTCTAAACAGATGTCGATGAAAATTTCTTGAATATCTCTTTCCTTCAATCGTGTTTATCCACGCTTTGAATCGGTAATGTGAATGATTTAAAGAATTTGCTTGGAGCGCTTCTCATACAGGATCAACTTTGTAGGCCTGATTATGAAACCGAACACCGAAAACCTTCGACATATATAGATGGCACAAAGCGACACCCGACTTTGATAAAAAGCACCGGCGACAGGATCACGGACAGACTGCTTATGTATGTCGGATCACGGACAGGACTGCTTATGTATGTCGGATCACGGACAGACCGCTTATGTATGTCGGATCACGGACAGACTGCTTATGTATGTCGGATCACGGACAGGACTGCTTATGTATGTCGGATCACGGACAGACTGCTTATGTATGTCGGATCACGGACAGACTGCTTATGTATGTCGGATCACGGACAGGACTGCTTATGTATGTCGGATCACGGACAACAAACAGAAGAGTGTGGAATTTAATCAAATGGCCACTTCCAATTTTCCTGCACAAGTCTTTAATAATACCCCTCCTTTCGTATGTCAATCATTCTGGTTTAGTGTATATACGATCTCTCTACGACCCTTCTTATATGACGCAGCGCTCATAAACAGACCTTGTGCTCTGCACTCAGCTTTAGGGTATAGCTCTTTAGAAATTTGAAGTTTATGGTCACGACGTCTGAACCTGTGTCTCTTGTTTAGTCGAATTAATTATACTTTATTCTGTGTATGCGTCGTGTGTTTGTGTGTGTTTTTAGCCTATGTGCAGTCGGCTTAGCAATCCGTCTTCCTATCTAGCCTACATGCTTGCATTCTACATTTATGTTAAACTTAATCAAACCAACTGCTCTTTATTTCTCGCCTTTATGGCTCGCATGCCCAATAAACTTTATCTCGGAATCGAACCTGTTGCACCCAAACCATATGTTGTCTCACTGAACTAAGGGCTGCATGCACTTTCTTTCGGGATGTCCGACTAGCCTTTCTTACATACATTCGACCCTTAGCTGTGTGATTGACATTGAGGAATGCCTACAGGAAAACTCTTGAGCTTTAGATACGAAGGAATTTAAAAAGTAAGTAATAGGCTGGCTTTCGTCATTATCTTAAGCTAATAGGATACATTGAATCAATTAGAAAGTTCAACGTAACCCCAAGGTATTTTTTAAAACTGGAGGGGTTGAAAATGAATTGGGAGGGTTTAACCCTTCCAACCCCCATCTGACCATTCAGTCTCTGCACAACCATTACAAGAACAACTCTGCCGCATTCTATAGCCTTGGAACATTATTCCATTTATGTCATTAATAGCATGCTGTCAAATGGCTTTAATAATGGCCATGAGGGTAGATTCAGACGCTTCTTATATTTTATGAGTTACAATTATCAACCACTTTCACATTCTACGGCGTTTGTGCTAGAGTTAAGGCTTCAGCTTGTCATTGTAATTATACAATTTTTCTATAGCGCCCGCATAAGTGGCTACGACCCTGCTGATTTTTCAGTGGATTGATCGAGGATGTATCGTTCACTACCGTTGCCCATTTGGATTGGTGCCTTGCCAATTAATACACCCGTTTCCGGACAGTACTAACCCAGGATTCAGGATCCAGGATCCAGGCCTGTGTCATGGCTGTATGACCCAATGACCCATTCGAGTTGAAAACGGCGTCAGTCAATATTTTTCGGCAGATAAGGGTCTGATTGCTCGGGAAATTACGTGCATGTTATCTGCTGCAGCTTTGAAGAAAGAGAAACTTTGCCAATGTGGATAAGTCGCGGCCAAGAGATTTATTCGGTCGTTCAACTGGGTTTGATCTGACAGTTTCTCAAGAAGGAAAGTATCTTAACAATTGATTTATTCTGCCCTGGCGTTTTAGCTGGAAAAATAAATCATGATAATCAGAGGCGGCGATCCCGGGGCCCTAGGGGACAATTTCCCCCACCTTGTACAGAGAGGGGACATGTCATACGTTTGTCCCCCCCCCCCACATTTGCTACCCATCTCATTGGGTGTCCCTCCACCTGTCAAACGAGATCGATGTCTCTGATGATAATTAAGCTGCGCAGAAAATTAACAGCTCTAACTGTAGGCTACAGCAGCGTTAGTTGTTGTTGCTGTCAGTTGGATCTTAATAATTGCGTTTTAAAGCTTGCGGTAGCCTAATGAGTGAAAATGTCAGAATTAGTTTTGGCACCATTAAATAAAAATAATATCAATAATATTAATAATAATAATCATTATTAATGACAATAATAAGACTAATAATAATAATAAGAATAATAAAAATAATAAGATTAACAACAACAACAACAACAACAGCAGCAGCAGCAGCAGCAGCAACAACAACAACAACAACAGCAACAGCAACAGCAACAGCAACAACAATAATAATAATATAGAAGAGATTGTCAGAAAATCATGAAGTCATCTATGTCTGTAACATTATTAGGCGTCGGTGGTAATGATAATGATAAAAAGAGTTTCCGCTCTGACCGCTTCAACCGCTTTAATTCCCACTACTGCTGCTGCTGCTGCTGCTGTTGCTGCTGCTACTACGCCATCATTATTATCATTGTACTGTTGTTTTACATTGTTAATGTGAGCTTACCTGGTCTTGAACCAACCCATATATGTGGTCTCGAATCCGTTGGCTGGATTTTGAATCGTCCATCGAAAGACAAACGTTTTCCAATAAAGGTATCGATGATAGTTAATTATCGGAGTATCAGGCGGACCTAGAACGGAAATGAGGGCCCTTTATTGATGGCTTCCAGTTAAATTTTCCGAGCTGGAAATAAATATTTGAAATTTAATGCCTGCCCTACGTAGAGGGAAATATTATCTGATTAATCTGATGTTACTTGCATAATCCTTTGTCTGATTTTTTGTAACCCTATAGCCACTCCCCCCTTCTCCACAAGTATCTTAGACTTGTTGTTTCACACCAGACAAATTCCTTGAAGTTTTCATTCCACGTAATTATTGCATCTCTCGGCTGAATTGCGAATGCTCTATTACAACACAATGACGTGGTACAACACAAGGAGATAAAATTTCTATTGATTGATTTTATTGTACGCTAAAACCCAAAGCACCTAAAACCCTTAAAATTGTAAGAAAAAAACCACTTAAAAATCTAAGGTTTCCAGCCCTAGAGAAAAGTGGTTGCGGTGAATATGAACTGCTAGGATAATGATGCAAACAGGTTAAAAGCAATTAAGGAATTAAGGTAAATTAATTATTCCGACAAACGTACAGTGGACGCCATATAATACATAATTATAACGAGATCATTAGGAATTAAAACATTTTATGCGGAAATAAGGTGTATAATGTGCCACAACCAGTGAATCTACGCAATGATGAGAACGTTGATAAGGAAACAACGGCAGCCATCAGTTTAATATGGTCGGCTGCTTAATATCTGTACGGTTGCAGTCCATTGTATCTTTAATTACTAAATACACGCTTCTCTCTCTCTCTCTCTCTCTCTCTCTCTCTCGTGTAATTTGAATAGCTGTATATATTATAAAGTGCTTTTCATTGATTCGTTACGCTTCCTCCTCGAGTACGTTTAGGTGACACTGTGTTTCAGGATCCTGTGTTCGTATAATGTTGGTAAGTACGAGGTCAGATCGAGACCCTTTTGCTAATTATAGATCCACTGTATATTTTTAAAGTTATGTTTGAATCGAAGAGGACGTAGTCGTTCCAGATCTCAAATGTATTCTATCACCGGACAATCTTTTTATCACCTGAGAAATCAAATCTACCTCGGGTGAAAATTAATTTTCTTGTCATGTATACATACATATTAACTCAATGAAGGAGATTGCTCGAGTCCATCCAGCTGCGCGTCTCTATATATGTGTATTACTTCTGTTCGTCAATTTAGCTATCCAACTAAATTCTATTTGTTTAGCTTATTCCACCAACTCTGATCAATCCATGAACTTCCCAAGAAGTGACCTAACTATTCGAGGGTGATATATATATATATATATATATATATATATATATATATATATATATATAGCTAAAATTGACCATAATACAATTGTTCTGTTTTTATCTTCCCTAAGCATCGGCGATATAGGCTTCACTGAATTAGATCCCAAGCACGTTACATTATACACATAATTTATTACTTTGTGGCAATTGGATATTTATCTATTTATTTATTACCGAAACTTGATACCGCCCTTCTTCCAACATCTTTTGCTCAGAACTGCATACACACGCCTCGACGGCGCAATTACAGTTGTACTGCAGAGCAATTGTGCGCGAATGACTTGCTCAAGGTCCCTACACAGTGACTCCTCGGACGATGGTCGAACCTGCTAACTCAGCGCACACTGAGCGTTACGGGCTGACCGCTCTAACCGATCGGCCACTGTGCCACACAATATAATCAAATATCATAGTCATGACTTACGCCCAACGGTGATGGTTTGAATAGCCTGGAGCCCATTGCCGTAGCTACAGAATACGTTGGCGAAGTGTAGACTGTCGGTGAGGTTTCGCAGGGTCACTTCGGCGCTCCTGTTATTCACCCTGCGTATATTTTTGAGCGGATGACGTCTCGATGGGTCGCTGCTGTAGTAACTGAAGGAGAAGACTAGGTCCTTCCAGTTTCGGGTCTTGTCGGACAGCGTGCAGTTGAGACGCATATCCTCGCCCACCATTCCATACGGATTGTCGGGAAGAAGAGCTGGACAGACAAATGAACATCCAAACGAAGACATGAAGAGACCAACCAATCGATTCCCATCTGCAGCTACAATGCAGCAACCTCGGTTATTTGACCTTGTGACGTGGAATGGACTTCCTCTGGAAGTGCTCTGTCTCCCCGGGTCCTTCTTTCGTCCTTCGAGCGGCTTGTTAAGACTGCTATGACACATGGCCTGCATGGATCGGAAGCGCTTCTTAGTAGAAACCGCCATATAAATTTTTAAAGATTGATGTATATGATTCGTGGTATGGTGCACATTGGGACAGAACGAGCAGGCACAACGGAAGTGTTTGCTTGGGTCCATTTTATATCGTCTTCTTGGGTCCTTCTTATAGTATCGGCTTGAATCCTTCTTATAGCGTCCTCTTGGATCCTTCTCATTGTAGCCTATGTGCTAGGGTCCTTCTTATAGTATCTGCTTGAATTCTTCTTCGTCTGCTTGGATCTTTCTTATAACGTTTGCTTGTGTCCTTCTTGATGTCTACGTGGATTCTTCTCACGGTATCTTTCGGTTCGTGATCCAGGATGTTTGTGAGATGAGCAAAGGTTGTTTGTGATTGTGTTGTTTGTGGTATGTGTTCAGCACATCCTCCCTTGCTGACAGATTTCTGAATTTCTTTGCAGATAAAATAGTTGTTTGCGAGGCGCCCTTGTAGCGGTATATAGCCGCGGCGTCATATAAATCGTCTTTATTATTATTATTATTATTCATCATTGGCATTGCCAACGGATCTGTTATCATGCTATCTGGGTCGCCGCTTGTCAGTGGACTGTAATCTTGACATGGTGCCCTGAAACGCCACCGCATTGAAACGTTGGATCAATGCCGACAAGTTCTGGAAAAGGAAGTTTGTCTCTCGGGTGTCACCGGTAGTTGTCGAAAGTCGGCGTCCAGTCTCAGACAGAAAGGCGAGGCCCTCACTATTGAGGGGACCGAAGGTTTCTATAGCGATTGGAACAAAAGTGTATTTCTTCTCTAGCTCAGAATATTTTGTGTTTCCTTGTGGCTGCTATCTCCGCCGCTCCTCCAGCTATGGAAGCTGTTTCGGGGATATAGGAAGCGGCCACTGTGTCCACCACAGTTGCGTCCCAAAGTAAGGTCCGCCCCCACTCCACGGTATCAGGGTCTGCACGTCCGGTCTCTTTCCATCTAATCTGGTAAGACCTGACGGTTCCTTGACTGCTGGAATACCGGCTCTGTTGAGGCTGCGATGGATAAGGTCGTTGATATTACAGTGTCTTGCTTGACGGCCAAAACCCAATGAACAGGACAGGCCATGTGCGCCTCTGGCAGAGACGAAGGCGCCGCATGCGCAGGTGTGCGGCTCACAGATGGCCACCCCTAAACGTAGGCCGACCGCCACCCTCACGGTATCGTCCTCCAGTCTGAGATCGCGAGAAACGAGCGGGAGAGCGTATAGCCAGTCCGAGGCGTGTGGTGACTGCAAGGCCCTTAGTCTCGCCTGGTCGTAGGGATCCTGTAGCTTTTCTTCTAGTGCAGACAGAACCGCGTTTAACAGCGGTCTGTCAAAGTGGGCTTGTTTATGGCCTGGCGTCGTCGGGGCAGAAGCTTCGGCAAGTTGAAGCCAGGTAGACATCGCCGAGTCGCATGCCGAGTCCGATTTCACCGCTGCTGATTCTAAGATGAGGGACTGGATCTGGAGAGTGCCCGCGGCTGAAGCCAAAAAGGCGGGAAGTGCCAGCGAGGACGCCCTCCTAATTCCCAGTCCTCCCATCCTGATCGGGAGAGTGGCCTGACCCCATTGGTCATCGGTCATCGAAATGTTGAAGATTCGCTCGATCCCTCCTCGCAGTAGATCATCGTAAGCCCATAGACGCGGGTGGTCGTGGCAAGGGGTGCATCTCAATAAATGCATGAGTTTAGGCGAGCCGATCGAATGTCTAAGGATCAGTAGAGCGTCTTGTCTAGCGATTAGTTGCAACCTGTCGAGGGCAATTCCGAGGTCGGCCACACAGGTATCG